>VXAC01008835.1:675342-686006 GCA_013399225.1 Rhipidura dahli
GAAAAAAAAAAAAAAAACAAAACCAAAAACCCCAAACCACAGCATAAAGCAACAGAAGTAATACGTTCTATTTCCCTGCAATAAAAATTTACCTAGTCAGCATTTTAAGATTTATTTTTTTTTTTAATAGACATTTCAGTATTTTTTTACTTCAGAACATTAACTTACAGATTTCTTTTTTTTTTCCTCTGCTCATAAGAGGGAAAATGACAAGTATCAGGTAGCTGGTGTGCTCTCTTTTTGAGATTATATTGAGAAAAAATGAAATGCTATTTTTGGACCACTATCAAAAGGTTATGGAAATTAGCATCATTATTGAAAGAGAACATGATATTCAAATCTTAATACAGGAATACTTGGTTCAGCTGTAAATATGAAAAGCGAATCTTGCTTGAGACCTCTCTCTTTTCTTTCAGGAACTGCACTACTTCCTGCTATGATGAACATCCGTAAATATGAAAATCTGATCTAAAGCCCACTAAATGTGACAGAAAGACTTGAACACACTTTGTATCATCCAGTGATGACAGTATTGTAATCCTCACATTCCTAGGTTAGAAGGAACTTCAAGTGAATGATATTTTTAATCTCAAGAATTGCAATTCAGGCTTGCTTTCCTGGTGTGCTTGTCCACAACTTTGAGACTAAATTATTGCAACACACTCTGGAGAAAATTAATTTACTTTATTCAGACCTTCCTACCAGTGAGAGGCTTTCAAAAAACTACCACAGCTCAGAGACAACAAAGGTCCAAGAAGGAATCTGCAACTGTCTGAAAACAAAACACTGTCACAGAAGAAAAGCTCTGAATTCCAACCAGAGCAAGCCTTCGGACACAAGCTATCTTTAGGACACTAGATATCTTTAGGAGTTCTCAGTACCAAATGCACATGAAAAGTCACTAAGGTATAGTGTCACTAAGTCAACTAAGTGTGGCGGACCACAGCTTGAAGTCAACAGAAAGTCAGCAGAAAAATTAAACATTTGACAGAAACAGAATGAAGAAAGGAGATCTTGCATTTTAAATACAGACAGAAGGTCCGAGCCAGTTTTATCTGAAAGCTGTATCTTTCTCTGCTTACAGTTCCAAGGTGGCTGTATAATGTCTAATGGAAGTACATGGCAGCAGCTGCTCTCCTGTAAAGCATTTGCTCCTGAATCCTCCTCCTGCTCAGGTGGCTCCCATCTTATCCCAGTCAGCAACTGACCCACAGCAATGCCATTCTGACTGGCATCAATGCAAGCTCAGGGTCCAAAGAGAAGCGTGTTTCATGGTGTATGGGGAACCCTGCAGAAACCTGCCAGCTTCTGACAGCTGAAAAAGTGAGAAACTCTACGGAACAGTGTGTATGAGCCACAGAAACAGGGGCAGGAGAAGGCAGAAGGCTGGCTCCACGGGAACAGCCACCACTCTCTTTCCCCTCCCACTCTTCCCAAGGTCTGTAAACCCCAAAAGATCCATCTACAAAAGGCTGCCTCGGCCACCTGAAGTTGTAACTTCAGTAATGTAGTGCTTCCCACAGGAATTCTACTTGCAAAGCAGCAGAACAGTGAATACCACACCTACCAAAAAATTAGATTTATAAATACCATATATATACATCATGTATATGTGTATGCATGTATACAAGTTACATATATATGTATACACATACTTAAAAACATATTTAACTTCAGAAAATATTATTATTGCTGTCTTCATTCTATTTAGAATAATAGTAGATACTGAAGCAATTTTAAGGACCTGGAAATTTTTTTCCTCTATAAAATGATCCCACAAACAATATGCTAGCCTTTAAGAAATTCTTACTGATTTTCTTAATTCACCTTTTACTCTAAATAATCTGTAACATCTCTTTGCTTAGATGAAGAGATGTATTTTGTAAAACATATCTAGTTAATGAAAAATCACTTCATTTCTATCCTTTACATTTTTCAACAGAATTTTAATGCCTGAACAAGAAACTAAAATTTTATCTTAGTATTGCATAGACAGACACAGAGCAGTTTCTCCTTTCTCTCTGTCCTAGTTTTCTATCCCCAAAAGCTTACTGCTTAAATGTCATAACCCTAAAGACTATTGTGAGATGAAATGCTCCATATCCTCTGACAGATTCGCATGTCTGGAGAGACCGCAGCTAAACATGTAGACTTAAAATCAGAATTAAGTTCTGACATAGTTACAAAGCATACAGGCACTGGGAGACAAACTCATGCCTCCACTGCTGATAAAAGACAAAAATATAAGTGTCTTTATCTCCTGTAATATGTCTTCAATACTGAATGCCAAAATAAAATATATAAAGTAAGCATGCAAGTAGATTAAAATCTGAATGTTGTCCAATAAAAGTTTGATAAATTCACTCAAAAAATTCTTTGGCAACTAAGTGAATGCACCCCAGGGAATAAACTCAGTAAGCAGTCCAACCCATCATGTGACCATTTTACTGTAAAAACTTGTGCAGTTTCTTTACATGAACACTTGCTTTTGCAATTCTCTAATGATTCAGTATATGATGCCTGGCCTTTACAATTTACTTGGAAAGACACCAAGATATATGTTGGTACATTTTAGTGCACAAATAAAATTCACCATCTCAGACTGCCATCTTAATCCAAAGTGTCAGAAGCATCTCAGCAGAGGCAACTATCCTTAACATGTATGTGCCCAAAAATTTAAAAATACCTGTTAAATGTGCTCCTTATAATTTAATGAATAATTTTAATAATACTTGAAACCACTACCTTAGTAATAAATATGTATTTAACTATAATAATAATGATAACAAGAATCTGAACACTGCTAATCCTTTAAAAGTAAAATTCTTTGTCCACAGAAGAGATGTGATGCACGTGGCAAATGTGCCGTCCTTCCCTGACTTTGAAAAGATCACTTTGCTGTTATCTTTAGAAGCAGCTTAACATACATAATGGTTGCTTCCTTTACACTCCATTCTTCTCTTTTGAACTTCAGTCAGCATTTTGGACAGCTAGCACACATAAAATTCACAGTGCCATTTAAAGAAACCTTCTATTCTTCCACTGGACTCTATACATAGAAAGTGAAGATGGTTATTTAAAAGGGAAAGTACTTCCCAGTGGACTGAAATGAAGACCTGATCTTGCTCAGTAATAAGTAGTTGTGGAGTTTAGGTATTACAATCTGATGTTAGTCACTTTTTCAACCTAAAAATTTTCCACTCCACTGAACAGGACTATCATCCAAACTGAAGAAATGTTCTTTCTTTCCTGTTTGTTTGATGGGCAAAGGATGGTATGTACTGCTTGTGAAAAGATATTACAGTGAGTTTGATGTAGTGTCAAACCAACAGCCACAAACAAACGCCTTCTTCAGGGACAGTATTTTACATTCCTTCTGTTCAGGAAAAAAACAGTTTCCATACTGGCTGATACACTCACAGTGAGTCTGTTCCAACAAAGACTTATGTCTACGTGCAATGCTTCTATCAAGGGAAATCATTATTTTACATACAACTGAGTTCTGGGTATTATTCTTTGCTTCCTAGTATGAAATTAAAATCTGCAGGTCTTTCTACTACGATTGCCCAGCAATAATTGTTCACTCAAGGAGCAAAACACAGTGATTCATCTACAAAAGCAGCTCTTCCATTCCTGCTCAACCCAGCACCTTAATGACCAATTGTACTCCTTCCTTTACCACTCGTCTGTCAGCACCAGCACCTCGGAGATGTCATGTACATCACGACTTCTGAATTTCTGGCTCAGAATGCTTGGATGAGCTCTCCTACCAAGTTGGTCTGTGCTGCTACTTTTTTTTTTTTCTGGCAACCTGCTGAGACATGGGCAAGCAGTTCATCATTATAAACCGTGAAGTATTTCACTGCTGCTCTCCTAGAGCTGGGAGGAGGACACAGGGCAGCCTGCAGTGCTGTGCAGCCTCATCATCCTGCTGCTTAGCTCTTCTCGCTGCTCTTGGCCTGCACAATTCACAACTGCTTTATAAAGTTTCAGGAGCTAAAGCTCAGCTGACATTATCCCTCACTGCCTATAGTTTAAAGGCATAATTTGAAAGTTCGGCATCCAAAGGCAGCTTGTAAACTCTAAAAAAGGCACCTGTTTTATTTTTGTCTAAAGCTGAATTTTCATCTAAGAGTTTATGCAGTAAGACTGCCTGATCCTGCCCTAATAACACACACCACCTGTGCCTACAGTGAGATACCATGACCACTTTCCAGACAAAGTTTAGGTGGTCAAGTATTATAGTTAAGCTTTCTATGAATTTTATCTTCTTTCAGCTAAAGGATGCCAGAGTTCTTCATGGCTTTCCTTCACCCTGCTGTTTCTCTTTGCCAGTAAGGCCTATTTAAAATCCCCTGTTTTCATATAAAAGAAGGAACAGAGCCCTATAATAGAACCCATCACTTGGCTGTGCCAAAAGTTGGATTTTTTCCTTCCATTTTCTTTATCAATTCAAGCACATACTGTATTTTATAGGAGTTTTTCCTTAGGCCCATTAGACAAATGTGATATTTTGCTATCTTGCCCTGCTCTTGACAAGAGAAAAGATTTCAAAGAAACTATTTCATAACAGCTTGACATTTTTCAAATGCATTCATGAATAATTTATACTTAGAACATATTTTATATTTACTGGTTTGGATAGTGTTGTATTAAAATATATTTAACATATGTATGAATGCCATTAGGTTGCATCATGTGACCTATTTTTTTAGCTTAAAACCACAGTGATAACAGCAATGCATCGACTACAAACAGTGAATGAGGTAATTATGAGAGTTTACTGGAACTTTCCAAAAGTAACTCAGCCAAGACTGCAAAAAAGACTTGTAGCCCCCTTCATGTGCTCAGCAAATTCAGAGCAGAAAAAGAGACTGCATGGGGAGCTATGTAAAGCAACTGAAATCTGATGGGCTTAGCAGCTGTGAAATTCACATTTGAGAGCTCCACAGATGAATGCACTACTATGCAGAAAAAGTTAACTGTTCTTAGAATTTTATACTTATAGCGGTGAAAAAAAAATTAAATAAATGCATCACGCAGACCACATTACTTCTGATTTTGAAGATTTTTTTTTTTTTTGTATTTTGTTGTAGTTCACACTCTCTGCCTCCTAATGCAGGACTGCTGCATTCCTCTGAATTTATCTGTAAAGCCCTGCATGCTGGAGTCAAGCATATGGGGAGGAATGCTGAGTGCAGGTAACAGCTGAATCACAGCAACTGAACAAAACACAGCTCATCTGCTGATAGTTTTTAACAGTGTCCCTGGTCATTCTGCCACGTCCCCAACTGAAAGCATCCTTTCCTCTTGGCTCTTACAACTTCCCAAGCTTCTTTTGCAAGCTCTAACTTGATACAGACACATGAAAAGCTGCACAGAAAGAGTTACAGAGGCAGAAATGAGAAAGGACAACAAATGAGGCATTGACATTTATACAAGTGGAAGACAAGGCAAGCAAGCAGGAGTATGGAAGCTAAAGGTACCCTATATAGTCTAAGTAACTTTGGCACCCATTTTCTCCCTGCTGAAAGGGTTTTACAAACCTAAGTCCCAGTGGTCAGATGTTCAGGGTGGTCAGGATCTAGGTCAGAGATGCACAAGGCAGGCACTGAAAGCAAAAGCAGGAAGATGGAAGTGTTTCATATTAGGGGTGTCAGAAAGACAGTGGATGTAATTCAAGGAAGGTTAACATGCTCATCTGGCAGTCATCTTTTCTGACAGCCTGGAAGTGAAAATATGAGCTTTAAGTAGGGGCACAGAACATAAGCAATTAGGACATGAGAAGTGTATAACCTAACTTGTCCATTTATTCTCTTTATCCTATAGGTGTACTTTACTTCCAGTTCCTCCAGGCTAACTACTCCCTCCTTTTTGGCAGAAGGCACAGTTACAGACAGTTATCAGATCCCTCTTAGTTATCACTTCATCAAACTTTTCAAATTCAACATTTTTAACTGAGCTCTTTCCAATGTCAGTATCTTTCTGGAATTATTTTTTTTTCCCCCTCAGTAGTCACTCTAAACCCAAAAGATTTTCTCTGAACCACTGTAAAATGTTTCCAGTACATCTGTAACCAAAAAAACCCATCAGGCTTCCCTGCAGTCCTTTCTCATATTTACAATTCCAAAATAACTCTAAAGCCTAAGCTGAACTAAAAGCTGCATGCAAAAATGCCAGTGGATATTCCATATTGATACTTACCTCTCTACCTGATAGTGTCAGTACAGAAGACAATGCATTGTCTCCTAATGATTATTCAAAGTTATTAAAATTTCATTTGAAATCTGAAAGTTGTTCTTGTATAATTTCCTTTTCTCATCTCACTCACCATTCATGACAAGAGCTTTCCTAAACCAGTTGAGATTCCCTAAACAGCTGTGTTCATTTCCACTCTGCCCAAAGGCACTGAAGTAAAGTAATTAATGGTGTTAAGGTTCCCATTATGGCCACCTAAATATAGGGGTCCAAATACAGGTGGCAGCACACGAGGTGGGCGTTCTTAGTCAAGCAAGGTATTTCCAGAGGACAAGTCTGGCTGAAAAAGAAGATCTGCTAAAGACCTTGTGCTGCTGGATAAGCAACTGGAGAACAACATTCTGGGACATTCAAAATGGTAGGTAGGTGCCTCCATTCAGGAAACTGAATCCTACCCTGCCTGTCTTTTCAAAGACAGAGAAATGCACTATGATGCAGCCCTACATTAGGGAGCTGTGGATACACCCACAGAAGCCATCACACATTCATCTCCTACTGAGGTCCCTGATTACAGACATGTCAGGCACCTAAAAACCCTCAGAAGGACTAACCTGTTCTCATCTGTCCTGCTGCTTATAGAGATTCTTGACAGAAATTGCTGTTTCTTTCTTTAGAGGCAATTTATAAATTAAAGCATGTTACAGAACTGGTTTAATGCACTGACCATTAAACAAACATTGTGGTGCTATAGAAACCAGGGACCTGAGCTGATGGGGCAAGAAGTCTCAACAAATGTTCCTCACCACAGAAGCTGGTGTGCTGGGGATTCATGGTGAGAATTAAAAGCTCAGCTGGAGCTAGTCAGAGTTTTGTGATTTCTTTCAGTGGAATCAGTGTCTGACCATAGTTTGGTTTGTTTTTTTTTTTAATTAATGAGCTAAAAGAACACTTTAAAAAAAATCTCAGTGATCCAGCACAGATGTACCTATAAAAACAAGCACAAAAATGGATTTCAAAAATAACAGAATACACCAGAAGTACAGTTTAGTTTGCAAAAGTGGGTGCTAAGCAAAAATACCAAGCAATGAATGTCACCATCTTCATACCTTGAATCCATTGACCATACAGTTCCCTAACTATAATATTTCTGAAGTCTACTCCAGCTAAAATGGGTTGACAAATCCAATCAAAAACAAAGGAAAAGCTGACAAACATATTCCTCTTTATTGCTTCTGTTGTGGAAGTACCCAAGGGTTTCAACTGGTGTCGGGCTCCAGAACCATGCAAACAGCTACAAGCCACTCAGATTAGGTGTTCATATAAAATGATAAAACTACAGGTACCAGGAAGCTTTTTTCTTTAAATGTACTAAATAGACCCTGTTGCATCTTTGTCCATATCCAAGCACTTGAACCTGAAAAATCTACCTTCCTTTCTTTTCCTCATGTAAAAATTCAAGGGAATCCCTCATCCCCTCATCGAAAACAAAACACATACCAAAAAAATTTCAGAGAGCTTCCAATTTACAACAAGATACTTCATGCCATATTCTTGTATTTAATTTCATTATTTTTCCTTCCAGTGGAATTGCACACAAAGGTTATCCCAAGAGGCTTCTTGAAGTCTCTGCACAGAGTCTGCATCACCACCACTGAGGTAAACCTGCTGCTCTATCCCTTAATTTGGGAGAATGATTTCGTGTTTCTCACAAGCTTATTTGGCAATACAAAGCAAGGATAAATTATTAAGGGTTGAGGTCTTTTTTTTAAAAAAAAAGTTTGTATAAACTGCTCCTTTTCTTTTCTATCAATATGCAAGTTTTCATTAAACATGGTTGCTCTGTTTAAAAAAAAAAAAAAAAAAAACAAAAAACAAAAAACCCAAAAAAAACTAAGAATCCTCCTCACTTTAAATCAGCATAAACTAGTTTTACAAGTCAGGTGGTTGGCCTTCTAAGAATATTTAAACCATTTATTCAGTGCTTTCCCTTGAAACAAGATGCTTAACCATAAAGCTGGGAAAATACATCAACTTATAAATTGGTAAATCTAACACTAGAAGTCCATCTCTATGAAAAGCATTTCCCTTTATTCTTCAAACACAGTATCTCCATTGAGCTCACATGAGGGGCCTGTGTTGTTAAAGACAGTTATAATCTGCATGATTTCTTATGGTTCAACAGGATCCTGAGTACCAGGATTCCTGGGCTCCTTCCCGTGCTCTGCCACAAAACCCAACTGGCACTTTCTACTTCGTCTTGCTATCACAGTTTGTAGACCTGAGATCTTATTTACAAGACAAAAAAATCTCATGTGGGGATTTCACAACGGATTTTGAAATCCTCAGACAAAAAGTGCTATACACATGCAAAAATATCATTATTATTCAACTGGTTGAATAGGCAAAATGAAGCAGGAAATTTTGACTTAGGAAGGAATTTTTTAAATAGATTTCCATGTTTATTCCACTAGAATTAGCCACTGATGGAGCAGGGTCAAATAGAGCATTCCTGCAGTCCTAATGTCTGTTCATCTTGCTGGTTTATGTTTTCATATCAAGTTCTAACAAGAATAAAGTACATGGATTTTTCCCCTTGGACTAACACTCTGGATAATGTAAAACATTTTGTTCATAAAGAAAACATATTTCTCTCCACAGGTCTGAAATATTAGTTTAAAAACCTGAAACACACTTTTAATAACCTTTGTAGGAAGATGTTGATGGGAAAGATCAATTGTTACTCTTCTTTCAATTAACTGTTACTGTTTCTTACTTCTATGGGCAATGTGGTGATTTTTCTTGTTTCTTTCAAGATTTCTTCCTTTCTAATTTAGGCATTCTGCCCACTGCAACATGAAGATCCTTAAACTTCCAGTGACAGATGAGGACAACAGATGTGCTGATTTTGGAACAATTCAGCCCTGCTTTTCATGCAGACATTCAGCAGTCAGCTTTCTCTAAATGTTTTAATTTAATCTTCATATGCATTCATATAGTACCTGTATGAATCCAGAGTATTAAATTGAATGCTTTAGGGCTAAGACAAAAGAAAAAGAATCTGCATTAGCTGACTATCAAAGACTAAAACCTCCTACCCCAAACTCCAGCGAATGCCATCATTCTTCACAAGCTCCAATGCACTACTGTACTTGGAGTCAGCCAAAGATTAGAACATAGAAATATTAGATTTTACAGATTTAAACACATAAATAAAATTTTCCATTCACTGTGGAAATGGGATTGATTTGTACATGTGTAAAGCAAATCTAGAGAAGTCGTTACTATTTTAGAGAAACTGAAATAAGAGCCCTCAGAACAAGAAAGGAGAAAAATAAAAGGTTTCCTTTAAAATATCCAGATGACAAGAAACAGCTTTTGCTCCATATTGCAATGGACCCTAGGTGGGTAAAAAATTGAAGTAAGAATGCTTTGTATTGTGTAATTTAGGAGCTCTGCTGGAAGCCATATAGTAACTAGGTATAAACCAGCCAGTACTTAATAAGTTTCAATTTTAATTCTAATTGGGAAGGAAAATATGATACCAGGGTAGCTAATACTGAAACAACTGCCTGAAATTATGTCTGGCTATAAAATACAATTAAACATACTGCCCCACAGAAGTCCCTGTTAAGCTATAATAAAATACCCAGGGGGTATAAAATGAAAAAACTTTTTGTCCACCTCGGTTTTGTTTTAGAAACCAGTTACAATAAAACCATCCTATAATTTAATGAAACAGAGAGAAATGTACCTAAGTTTCTGTGTTTATATAGTCCCACTCTTTCGAGTGTATTGGTAAAGCACATATTGTGTTTAAAACTTATCATTCCAATTCTGCAGTAATTAAGGATGCCCTTTTCAATACATAATATACAAATATGGTCAGTTTAAAAGACAAGTCTTCAAATTCTCAATATCTGACTTACACAGAATATCACAATGTTTTGTGATGAGAAGAGACACTTTTTTTAATACAAATAAAGTGAAAATGGATTTTTTTCAATCTGAGGGTCATAAAACACTTATTAAAGAGAAAATCAGGTTATTCAGCTATATTGGACCCTGCTAGATGCAGTAGATGCCAGAGAATGAAATAGAAATTTCAGTGGTATAAAATCATCCTCTTTCTCTCTTGATAGTATAATAACCTTTTAAATCATGTTTGACATTTGTAAGCTGAGTGAGCTGGCAACCCTGTAAAATCTATGTGGTAATACATGTAGTAAACCCTTTCTGGAGCAGTAATCTCATTGCTTTGTCTAATGTTTCTCACTTCATGTGGCCTACTTGTCCCCAAGAGACTTATTTGACTCTGCCTTTCCTGAGCCACTGGTTGCTAATGTTCCTTATTACTAGGAAAGTGCCCGAAGGCAAGGGCTACTCTGCTAGTGGTACAACCACCAGCAACCTTCTGCTGAGGCCTTTTTTCCCCTCCTCTTCCTGGAAGGAAAAAAAAAAAAAAAAAA
>VXAC01008835.1:686062-697691 GCA_013399225.1 Rhipidura dahli
CCTATAAAATATGCACATTTGTTATAAAGGGATTGGCTTTGTGTCTCGAGAAAAAAAAAAGGAAAGCAAAAGAACAAAAAAACAATATGACAGTGCTCTTTACACTGCTCCAATTGCTAATCTGACAAGCTCCATCTGGTAGGCAGACCTTTTATCTTTTCATCACTCCAAATCTCTGAAGGAAAGTGGACACTAGTGGCATATGTGCATTGTTGGTTCCTGTGCTTAATGAGGTACACAATGTATGGGTCTAACTGGAGAAACGTTATTTAAACTTGGATAAGGAAGGAGTGTGAGGGAATATTATTTTCCCCTCTTTCAGCAATCATTCATCTGGACAAATACTGTATCATAAGGAAGACCAAACTGTATTATAAAACCTCATTTAATTAATACATCTATACTTGAATTATCAAAAGAGTTTCAAGCAGATTTACCTAACTTTTATTGGCAGTGACCCAACTACCTTACACAGCTGACCATTTCATACATGTATTAACTGTTCTGTGCTGTGAACTGGGGAGGCTTGTTTTGTTTTGTTTTTAAATTAAGCTTGAGGTCCCATATTGAATGGCATCTCAAGAAGTTTGTAAGATACACTGCTGTAAAACCTCAGATGCACTCAAGGTGAGATGGTTATATTTGTACCTTCCTACGTAGCATTTCCATTAAGTTTAAATGAGGCTTTCTTCATTTGGGGCAAGATTTAAACACAACTTCCCATTTCACTGAAGTGCATATAGTGTGTGATATCTTTCAGATTTAGTAGTTTGATATCTAAAAAAATTTCTTTCAGACCATCAACCTTTTTTTTTTTTTTTTAATTTACCAATATCAAGATATTCTATGATTTTACGAAAATCAATTTTCTATTGCTATCACAACTGGCTGAACATTTCCCATATGTGATAGTCCTACACTTTACACATGCTTGAGTGAAAAGCATACCTGAATGCTTTTGACCATCCACACTTATACCCAAAATATTTAATGTATTTTAAGAGCTAAAATGACATTTCTGAAGCTACCCCTTTTTAACTGGTATAGAACACAGTATCAAAACACACACTCTAAAAACACCATGCAGCCTTATCTGCAGGACGTTTAAATTCTTATTGCGCTCCAAGCACAGACAGGAGTTTCAGTTTTTATTAAGTGCAGCTGCTCAATGCTGAGATCTGGCTCCAGACTACTGTTATTTGGAAATAGGAAAGAGCTGGTGCCCACATCAGTTCTCTGACAGAACTGAGGGGAGTCATCCTTTCAGTGCTAATAATCTGATAAAGTTTTAACTTCAAGAATATTTTTCACTCACAATGAGTGACACTCATTGCATGACTATTTTCCTTCCTTGAAAACTTCCCTTATCTGAGTCCTATGATGCCTCTACCTTCACTGTCACTTTTAGACAACGAATCTCACAAAATTAATATTCCCAATTGCAAAGACAGTATTGTTTAAGTATCTTCTCCACTACTAAGCAGCAATGCCCACTGCATATACTCTTGGAGCAACTCCAGCAAGATCCCAAACCCTGTGCAATCACCAGCTGGATTGTACAGGATTGTTCTCTAAAAATGAGAAATTCATACTGTAGGTCAGTTCCTACAGTTCACCCTGCAGAAAAGTCCTTAATAGCCACCCAAAGGCTCTGGTGAGCCCCCTCCTCCCAGACACACTTCTGGTCTCTGCATCCTACTTCTCCAAGAGCTGTGGAAACCTCCTCTCTCTGCAGCCACCGACCAAAAGAAAAAAGAGGCTTTAACTGCTCACTGAAGACAGAAGGAATTGGCTTCTTGGTACTGTCCTCATAATTTTTCCCTTCTTTATACTCCCCCCTTCCTTTAATTTCATTTTCTCCTTGTTTATATTCCCTCCTACCCTAAATTTTGCTCTCTCCTGCCCTTTTTTCCCCCGCTCTCTCATTTTCCTCTGCTTATCCTTACCTTGATCTCTATCATCCACCTCACAGCTCCCTTTCCACCATACTTACTCCCTCCTCCAGCTGCCTCCTGTGCATAGGCTATTCTTGAATTACCTGCACACATCCATTTCATTATTTTAAATTATTTTAAAATCTCTTCTCTTGGTTGCCACTGTGTTGTTTTCCCTCAAACACTTAGTGGTTTTCCAATTCTTACATTTTGTTTCCTCTGCAGATAGCTTGTGTAATTCCCAAAGTATCTGACTTTGATCATTTCTCACACAAGACACCTAGTATCAGTTTCCCAGAAAAAAAGAAAGAGTTAGATGTCGATGTTAATGTCACTTTCAGATTAGTGAAACAACTAATAGCTTACAGCTGTTGCCCAGATTCACTTCTCCCAGAATTCATGGATAATCTGGAAAGATCATTCAAGAACATAAAGGACCTGTCTCAAACCACCTCAAGGCTCATGAGAGGACAAGATCAGGTAACACAGCTAGCACAGCACAATCATTTGATACAAGGCAAAGCTCATCTTCTTCCTCTAGAAGTTTTAATACCTTAAGCTGCTGCTGGCATTAAATCAGAAGATTTTCCCAGAAGAAAGTTTTCAATGTTTCTGCTGCCTGAGACAGGGGATGCTTTGCCATTGCCCTCTGGCTCTGAACATTAAGTCAAGGCTCCAAAAATACAGTGTCCCAGCCTCAGCCTGGATTTTGGAACACGTATGAGCTCTCTGCTGCAAACTGTGAGCCTTGTTAGTGTCTGTCATGAGGACTTCCAGGTTTCCAGGCTCCTACTTTTTTTCAGCCACAGAAGCTGATAACTTCTGATATGCAAGCTAGCTGTGCAGCAGAGACTCCTCAGGGAATCTCTAGAAGAAAAACTGTTCTGCCAGAAAATTCCAAACTAATTCTACTTCCAGTTTAAGACGAGAAGTCAGAGAGAAGATGGCAGAGGAAAGAAAGCTGTCATCACTTGCATTTTACACATCCTCCATTATTTTTCCAGGAGAGCAGATGCATTAAAGAACTTCTCCTCCTCCCTAATTACACACACAACAAACTACTTGGTGTTTCATATGCCAAAGATACTGCACTCTGAGTGATCCATGGTCCTTCCCAAAAAGGTGTTTCTAAGGATAACATCCTCATCTTCTGGTTGTTGCTCATACATTATTCATAATACTGTCCTTTGCCAGAGACCTGGCACTTAGTAACTGACTAAAAAGTAAAATAAAGACAGGTAACTTCCACCTTGACACGTTTGTCTCTAATGCTAACATGAGTAATGAAGAAAGGCAGTACATGAGGCAAACAAGATTCTAATATAATGGGTCTTTTGTTCTGTCAGAACCATCCATTATCTTTTGCCTTTGCAGGAACTCAAATGAAAATGTGTTTTCAAGACCTAATATATTCAATTTGATACTGGCCATAAAACTGGCAAACTATCTGTCATGAGCAACAGGCAGCACATAACCCTGCCTGGGAAATGCTTCACACATTTGAGAGCTTCTGCCCCTGGACATCAGCACAATTGTCCACCATCTGACTATGCCATGGCTGAGTCACACCACCTGTCCCCCTTCCTTGGGCTCTGGCCACAGCAAACATGTGATTCCATCAAACTCTTGGTAGGGAAGAAAGCAAAAAATTGTAAAATGTTTACCAAAACGCAGTTCTGTCTCATTAAATGTACATAAACAATACTGGGGAATAAATTATTGAAAATTTGTTCATCTACCTGCTCTATTCATACATCTCATTTTCATCCCCCAAGCCTTTAACAAGGTCTTCCTTCCAGACCTTTACAAGCTGTAAAAGTGTTATGTTACCAAGGATTCATTAGAGAAGAACTGCAGCACAATCTGGCCATAGCTCACTGGGACAGTTTTATGGCTCCCGAGGTCCCAATTCCAAACTGGAAGTAACAAGTCCCAAATCAGGAAAATCTGTTTCTTTTTTCATTTGAGACAAAGCATTGAGCTTAACAGCACTTTTCTTGTAGTCTGAAGAGGAGATCAGAGAGTCTATGGCTTGGAAAGCTTGCTTAGCTCACCAAGCAATCCTAATCATATATGGAATCATATACACATGATTCAGTCTGATCATTATAACTTGTCTTTGTAGATTGAAATGCAACACGTTATGATGAGTGTGAACTAGTACAAGATTATTCCTTTAGCCCTCCTATGCATGTACTGCTGCTCTTCCCAGGAGCTCCTGCCAAAGTCCAGTCCTGCTTATCCCAAGTGCAGGAAGAGAGGATCACATCCACTTCAAATGCGTTCTGTACCCATTCTACTGCAGCTAGCAATTCCTCAGCTGATTATCCACGGAGGCCATCGGGCCTGTGGCTGTCACAGCACGGTCAAGCAAGGAAAACAGCACAACAGAATGTTAATTAGTACAGCCTAAGCACCATCATAATGGACTCTAATTGCTTGTCAGTGGCAGTTGCCATAAGGCGCAAGATTTACACCATTTCTTGCACTTGTGGCTATGACTACAGGTATTGCCAAAGCTAAACACAGCCCCCAGTTAGGGAGTGTTTATTAATATTAACAGTTTATCAAGCGAGCATCACATGTATTTCTATGTTATCCTTACTACTTAGTGCTCTTATGTTTCTGAGCATCATTTGGAAAAAAAAAAATCTTCAAAATTCTCCTGATTTTGTGTCCATTTGAACCATCGCTCACAATATTGAGAAACAATTTCATGCTTGACCAGGTTTTTAGCCACATATTTGATCTCAGTATTATAAGGAAAAAACAAGCAGGAAAAACAAACCAAACTTTCTTCTAAGCACTGAAACACAACTGAATTCAACAGATGCTAATGGTTAGTTAAAAAATGTAGCCAAACACCAAAATAGTAAGAGCACTTTTAATCTCTTTCTGATAAACCATTGAGATGACAATATCTCTCCTGAAAACTTAACATTCTTGCAAGCAAGCCTTTGAAAAAAATGCCAAATGAAAAGATCAGACATTGCTCAAGCAGATTCCATTACATTTATGATATCACCCAGACTCTTCTAAACAGTGAATATAAATTCTGCTGTATAACATCACAGTCTGAGGTGATCTGAGGAGGAAAATGGATTATGATGTGCAAAGGATGAAGAGAGACATCAAAGCACTTAGTTACCACATCTGAACTGCAGTCATCTTTTAGGATGACACTCCAAAGTACTGACATGATAGTGAAATCTGGGCAAGTTGCAATCTGAAAGACTGCAAATCCCTCTCTCTCAAAAGGAAAATAACACATTCCACCACCCCCACGCCTTGTATTCTGTGCCTTCCAACCTTTCCAATCACATCTGCATCACAAAGGGATTTTGTTGGTGTTTAGAATCTCATATTTCCTGCAGCTGCATAGAGGTATGCTTTAATTTGTATTATTATTTCAGGTATTAAGAATCATGAGATAATAAAAGTGATATCCTATGTAGAGATGGTTATTTCACCAAATTCTTTGCAGCTCGGGTATTTAAAAAACGCTCGTCCTTAAAACCAACTTTGACCTACACTGAATAATACTAATAGACCCAGCCAAATGCAGATGACAAATTTTACACCTTATAAAAACAACCAAGTACTCAGTGATAACATCACTATCATTTTTCATATAAAGAAAGAGCAAAGACAGTAATAGCTCAACAAAGCTTAGTTTACCTTTGTGTCCTTAAGAAAAAGGAGGAAAAACAGTAAGGGAGGGTGCAGCTTCTGGAAGAGTTGTACAATGGCAAATATTTCCCATTAAAGTAGAAAAGCAATATTTTACTACAGTTACCATTCCACCTAGTGTCCTAGAAGGGTGAGTAGCTAGTTCCTGCTAGAAAAATGGAATCACATCCGAGGCTACAGTTATGGCAGCGATTGACACAGCCAGAGTATGGCCAAACACCAGGTGCAAAGGCTTTGTTGTAAATCTACAGTCTGACAGTCCCACCAGGCTCTTGATGTCCTGCAAACAGTTCTGTATTTCATGGAATAAATGGTTTTCTGTATTGTTCAATTGTAGATGCTTCATTTTCTTTTCCAGTAAGGGTGCAAATCCTTGCTTAGCAAATGTTAACCAAATGAAACTGGCTTGTTTTATTTTTGCTTTTAAAGGTCTCTTTAAGCTATTACAGTTTTATTCCTTATTTCAGTTCTCCCTCTCAGCACCCAAGCAAAGCTATAAAATGTAAAACAATGAACAAACCTCAAATAAAGAAAAAAGGGACATTTTCTTTGACATTTTCTACACTGTTTTTTATACACATTGTCAGTATTTAGCATACTATTTCTTCTGCTTTGGTATTCCTATTCTTTGGTATATTCTTTGGTTTTTTTTATTCTGCAAGAATAAAAAAAAACAACACCAGCATTGTTCAAATACTCATCACTGAAGACTTCAGTAAATATTTAGTCTATTATGCTTAGTGTTCCATGTACAGAGGTCGAATGAAACCACTTGGAAGGACACACTGAAATCATACATTTAAAACTCTGGAGAACTCAAATCTGACAAAACACGGCCGTATTTTCATTTTCCTCATCTCTGAATCTTTGTCTCTCATTTTTCTCTTTCTTCCTAAAGCAAGTAAGTGACTCAGTCTGTAGACTAAATTGCCCTGTTATCCGCAGACACATCAATCCTTTTACATTGGAATGTTCTTTCCCAAAGTGGAGATCTAGATGAGAACACCACTACCTGATTGGAAAAAAAAAAAAAAAAAAAGGAAGACTGATTGATGTTCCAAAAGCATCTCATACTAAATATTAATAAAGATTTAAATTTAAGTGCTAGGTCTTTTATGACCCTTCTCTGCTGTTTTTTCTTCCCTTGATATCCATTTTTAAATGTTTCAAGTGCCTGCACAGAAAATATTATACTACATTTTATATACTTCTATTAGGTTTTCCCTAATTTCCTCTTCAACTTTTTGTTCATCCTATTAGATTTAGGTAATTTTTACTATTTTTCACATTCAGATATTTAAAGAAATCAGCTTCCTTCTGCTTTCTTTTAACTGAAGATATTCAGCCACTCTCCCTCTACAAGTAAAGGTAACTTTGTGAAGCAATCAACATCTAATCAAGCTTCAGAATTAGAATTTTTTAATTTTTTTTTTTAAATTGAGAATGTGCATCTCAGTTTTTCTCTCAAAAAAGCTCATCTAGCAGGCAGTATAAGTTGATACCAAAATAGATTTAAAATTCAGCAGAATTTTTCTGTTTATAATGGTTTTAGGAAATGAAGATGATGAAAGTGAAATTTACACTCTGAGGAGGTCCAAAAGTAACTTCATAGCAAGTTTGTGATAGAACCCATGTTTAGCCATGGGAAGAAGTTTTGATGAGTCGATCTATTCTAGAAGAAATAGAACATATAGCAATGACAGCACTCAAAAGAAGGTGAACATTTTAGTGTTTTTCCTTTGCTATGTCCCTGGTATCTGATATTTACTTCTGAGCAATAACATCTCCCCACCACACAGAAATAGTAACACTTTTGCTATTGGAATGACTGGACTTAGGATGTCAACCATAACTCTGCAGTACGCTTACTTTGGTTCAAGAGTTGTTTCCTGGGTCCTATGATGAGTAAGGCTTTACTAATCACAAAGCCACTTACTGAGGCAGAGATTTGCACCCTTTCTGTTGAAAAGAGAATATGAATGAAGTTTCTTGTAAAACTGTCAGTGCACATTATTATGTTATCTATGCTCATACTGTATCCTATTGTCTCAGTCTAGCCAGTTTAGTCCAGAGGAGTAATTCTGCACCTCTGTGAGCTCCAGACCCATGTGGCCAAATTAAAAATCCACTGACCTGCCCTCAGTTGTTAGACATGCATTACACAGAAGAGATATACATCTTATGACACAAAGATTGTTTCAAATCTATTCCATATGAAACACACCATCTCTAAACCCCACTCCCAAATACAAAGATATGCTTTCGAAAGTGTGCGGAATACAAGAAAAAAAGAGCAGTGATATTTTTGTAAGTTGTGTGCTTTGATTGTTGATGACTTAGAAAGCAGTTTATTTTTAAAACAAACATTCTGAAAATCTTTGATAGCATATTCATCAATCCATCTGCTTCACTGTAAATTCTCTGAAGTGCAGGTGGCTTGTAACATCATGCTACTGCAATTCATGAACTTCTTGAATCTCTCTTGCTCTTTCACACCCTTTTGAATGGTTAAAATGGGTTATCTTCTTTAATTTTCCATCCAAACAGTATTCACAGATATTTTCATATATTTTCAGATTTCTTTCAATAAATACATGCATTAAGGGTTTTAATACAAAGCTGCTGAAGGCAATCCAACTACATCTTAAAAGGGTCAGGATGACAATTCAAAAAAAAAAATAAATAAAAGTAGATGCTACTTCACTCCAGAAATAAAAACTTAATAAACAAATAAGAAAAAAACCTTGCCCTAACCACGTAACAGAAAAACTACAAAACTTGGTAAGTTCCTGGAAGAACCTTAATGTTTCACACTGTTCTATAATAAGCTATTGTATATGTGGTTGACACCTCTCTCAGCTGGAATTAGACCTGCCTAACTCTTTCTTGCAGGCTTTATGCAACTAATAAGGATTCTCCAGCAGCTCAAATGACAGATATTTCTTCAAGTCAGAGCTCATTTCTTCAAGTTCAGAGATCTGACACAGCTATGTTCCTAGAAGAGAGCATCCCAAAAACTGTAAAACCTTTGTGGCTGTGCATATATTGAGTAATTTTATATTACTTATAGACAACATTAATTGACCAGCAGGTTTGGGGTTTTTAAATATATCCTGGAGCATCTTATCACAATCAAAAGTAAATTTTATAACTCAAAAGGAGAGGCCAAGAATAACTGAAAGGTTTTAGAAGCTTCTGAATGACTGCATTTGTGCTCTGTGCAGATTTAAGACAATTCAGTGAGTAGTCCACAGTGAAACCATTGTCTTTGATTTGGTGGTGGGGAGGGGAAGGATGAAAAGAATAGCATCCCTGCATTCTTCCCACTGTCAATGCCACAGTAAGTCCTCTTTAAAAATAACTGGAAATCCCTGGGTGGCCTGGAGCAAAGCACCAAATGGGAACATGTTCTTTAGGCATGATAGTTGTGAAATCCAAATTCTAGACAGACGGACTTTAGGTGTCTAAATTACAAAGAATAAACCTGCTGTTCATGTTTGCCTCATAGTGTCAGTACATTTTAAATTTTAACATTTCCTTTCACTGCTTTAGTCTTTTGGTTCTAGTGGTTTCCTTAACCTCTAGTGTTTTTTCAACTATGCCTGGATACAGAAGAGGACATCTGTGCACAGAAGTGCAATGTGTAAACCCATCCTTAACCCAAATCAGAAAAAACATAAATGACAAATACAGGGCACTGAAACAAGCAAAGGTATTCCCCAATGTGGGTCAGGGTTTTCAAGGTAATACTTCCACACTGATACTGAACCAAAAGTGGAATTTAGTTAAATTTATAGGCACTCAAGGAAGTTTTAGGCAGCTGGGTTGAATATATACTCTACATCCTACACTCCTTTCCTGTAACTCAACATTTACCTTTCATCAGACGCAAAGCCTACAGCCAAATAGTGAAAAAGTGCTAAAGACGGTGAAATTTTGCAGTTTGAAAACTGCATTTTTATCTAAAGAAAGCTTAATTTACAAAACTGAATCATAGTATTAACTGCTTGCATAATCATAGCAATCTCTTTCTCATGCTTGTGGAATCTGATTTACAATTTTGTCAAGAATGAAATACCAGTTTTGTCAGAATGTGTGAGTTACTGGATTAAGAATAAGTTAAGTAATTTAATCACAGTGCATCTTGATTTACAGGAAATGTGGGCATACGTGTTATGGTTCAACCAGAGAGCAGAGCCACATTACCCTTTGCTATGCACATATTAAAATATATGGCATTATAAGAATATGATGTATTAAATATTGGATCTTGTTAACTATAGTGGTTGTGCATATTAATTACATGGTTTATAAACTTACACTTAATCATGAATATCCTGTTTGAACTCCAATTTTATTTTATATATATATTATTTTTTTTTAATGCAGGCTAGGTGATAATGAAGAAAATTTTTGAAAGTAAAGCACAGAAAACAAGACCCGGTGAGCCACCAGAGTGATAATCTGTCATAGGTAGAGTGAGGGGGAAAAAAGAAAGAAAACAAGCCCAGAAAAGAAGCACTGTACAGATACAATCATTTCAGATGGCTCATAACACTGCTAACAATAAACCCCAATTTTCTTTTCACAGGCAATGAATCTTTTGATGCTCTTTATTTGACTTATCCAACTATTTTTTTTTTTCCTTTTCTCCCCAAATATTTCTTGTCTTCTTCTTGCAGGGGATTACAAATTACCTTTTAAAAGAAGAATTATTTTTCTGGTAACAAAAGAAGATACTGGGTGTTTTGTAATCACAAAGATGAAATGCTTAATTATGTTTAGTACATACCAATTAGCTGGATGTGCTGCTTCCTGATTTAGCATTGTCTCTTTTCCCAACCCAATATTATTGTATATTACACTTCCTATTTCACTCTTTGGTTTGTTTTACAGTTCAGGAATAAAGTCCCACTCAACTGAAAGAGTGATTTTCCTTTTCAATGCCTTTTTTCTTCAGCTGTCCTTGAGGTTACTCTCACAAGAAATCCTGACCCCTCTGATTTCAGGCAGGCCCAGAATGATAGAGTGAGTTTTCAAATCAGAAGCAGTACAGCCTCTGTGGAGTGCAGTGCTGATTGCTCCTACTGCAGGAAATTATGTCATAACACATCTGGACACCAAAACTGCTCCTGTTAACCCATCACACAGCTCAGCAGACACACATTCTGGATATTTCCAGCAGAGTCCACATCAAAATCAGTGTTTCTCTGAAGCCTTTTGGTAGCTCTCCAAGAAGTCCCAAAGGATTTAACTTCATTCTTATCAGCCTGTAATAGTTCTGTGTGTGGGTTTCTTTCTTATTTTTTTATTATCTTTTTTTCAATTGCAGAGCTTTATTGTATGTTTTAGCTTATTCAACTCTTCACATTTTTCTTTACTGAGCAATTGAATATTCTACAACACACGATAAGAAACAAGTATGCACAAGAACAGCTCTACCAAACAGTTAAAGATGGAATCATAGAATGGTTTGGGTTGGAAAGAACCTTAAAAGCCATCATTCCAACCCCCTGCCATGGGCAAGGACCCTTCCCACTAGAGCAGGTTGCTCAGAACCCCATCCAGCCTGGCCTTGAGCACTACCATGGATGGAGTAGCCACAGCTTCTCTGGTCAACTTGCTCCAGCACCTCACCACCTGGAAAAGTGATCCAATTAATTCTTGCAACATTTTGACCATCAATGATGGGGTTTTATTTTTTTATTTTTTTTTTTTTTTTAACAAATGAAATTGAACATTTATGGTAAACTTTTAGAATGGTATTTTCTTTGAATGTTAAAACTCCAAACAGGAAGAGGAACTTCCATTTCTTCAAAATCAAGATGGAAATACATTACCTTAGAAGTTCATTCACACACAAGTAAGATTTGTGATTTGATCTCTGGGCTCTATACATATACTCCATAAACAATAAAACATGAGGACAGACTTTTCTAGACCTGCACAGAACTGGCAAATTTGTTTGGTATTAACAAGAAGGTGGAGTAAAAAAAAAAAAAAAA
>VXAC01008835.1:697702-827382 GCA_013399225.1 Rhipidura dahli
AAAAAAATTAAAAAATATTTTCTCTTAAAGAACAAAATAATTGACAAGATGCCCAAAGTGGATGAAATCTTACTTTTACTTTTTTTTTTCCATTCAGTTTTAATTATATTTTGGTACAACCTAAATTCTTTGCACTACACAAGGTGTTTACTCTGAAGAATTCTGAATTTAATAGCAGGTTACACCTGATCAACTATATTACAGATAGAGAACCATCTCCAGTTTTTATCCATCAAGTTACAGACTTCCTATGGCAGTGACAGTCCCTTTCAAACTGAACACAGCAACTTTATTTCATTAGTTTCTCTGCCTGCCACTAACACTGATCAACTTCTTAAAGGGAAGAAAGCAAGAATCTCAACCATAAATCACCACAAAAGTTTCTAATAGTCACAGAAAGATGTGATGCTTCTGTCTTCTTTGATTTGTACACGTTTCTTCAGTAACTGAAGACTGGCAGTCTGCATACATCCCCCTAAAAAAAAATCCCAATAAATCTAAAAAATGTGTGTTTCTTCCCAGAAGGCCAAAAAGAACACGCTCCATCACAAACACACAGAAACTTTTTCAGGAGCAACAGAGAGTAGTTATTGAAGTCTACTTGGTTTTCTTCCCCAAATACTCCTCTTTACTTCCAGGACCAGACTGGCACGAGGTCTTTCCCACTAACAGTCCATCTTCCCAGAGGCCCTGAAACACAATGCCTGACCCAGCCTCAGCATACCTGTGATCCCTGTACTGCCACGCCTTCCTACCAGGAGCTGCCCAACCTACTTCTTGATTTGTCAAGCTCCAAATCACTTGACAGCAATAAAACACACATTTTTCAGACTCTTGCACATGTCTTTATGTCTGAAAATTGAATTAGTGGAGTGCTATTAAATAGTTCTTGACTACTGGTGGATGTTCACAAAAATTAAAGCTTCTCTAGCTGGGTTTCTCCTGAAACCTTGAAATTTATCCAGGTAAGATGACCTTATCTGAATATTCCTTAGTACATTTACAGAAGTTTAAAATATATTTTTATTCTGCGGACCTGACACTATATTTTCAAACACAAAATTAAATCAGTCAAATTAAAAAGGTGAGCAAGATAATTATGTAGTCTTAATAAATTTGCATTAACCACGGAATGGCTGTATCAAGTTCAACAGCTTACACAGTTTTCCCTAGCTTCGCATAAAAACGTTTTTCTCTCTTCATTATTAAGACATTCTAATATGCATACGCTGAAATCTGGGAAAATCCACACAGATGATCTGAAAGAAATTACTGTCTCTAAAATAAAATATTTTACTGGCAAAAATCAAAATAATTTTGGGGGGAAAAATAAAATGTAACTTCTCAAAAAATCCTAAGACACACATTTATTCAGTACAAAATTGCACTTTTGCCATCTTCACTGCAAGAGCTATTATCACACTGGTACTCATGAAACAGAAGAGACAATTTATTTGGAAAGAGGTAAAAGATTTTACAGTTATATGCACTGTAAAATTGGCTCACATTAAGGCATAATGTGACTCCCATTAAAAATTTGCCATTTACCAAGTGTTATGACATAATTGATATTCATGATACCACGATAATTCTCTTTTCTTAGGATAGCAGATGATGTATTTGATGTAATTGGGTGGTTTTGTTACTGAAGAGCAACCACTGTTCACTGCTTTATTTAGAATAAGGAACTACTGGTAATTTCCAGAGAAGAAATGATAAAATGGGTGAACAGCATCAGGAACCTGTTATTAAAGACCACATTCAGCAAGAGAATGTTGTAATTTGGAAAGAGAGTCATAAAGGAATATGCAGAATTACAATGCCACAATAGGAGTGTTATTTGATTTTAAATTCACGTGACTGATGAAAAATTCAAAATCAATGCTCCTCTTAGACTCAGATGCCCTCCTGCTTTCCCTAATGCTACTTTTCTCTTTCAGTCCTTTCCAGGAAGCCTGCTTTAATTTAGCTCCTTTGATCCAGACATGCAATGGGATCTCCACAAGCCTCCTGAATGGACTGATGCTGTGATAGTTAGTGAATCAATTGTCGTTTTCTGATTCTGCTTTCTCAGCTGAACCACCATCCAAAGTGGCTGCTTTTTCCTCCATCAAGCTGTTTCAGCTTTCTTCCAAGCTGCTAAAGTATATCTCATTTCCCCCCATTCAGAACAATTTCAGACATGGTCCCACTGCTTTCTTTGCTCACTAAAAATTAATTAGATGGCTGAATTACAAGAACAATGGACTTCCAGGAATTAAACATTTACATAATTTACACTTTTGGTTAATTGGGAAGTATAAAGTTTTAAATGTTAAGTGGCAGTCAGGTGCTTACAACGCCAATAGCACAGAGAAACTTGAGTATAACACTGAGGGAGCACCTCCCGAACCGCAAATGAAATATGAGACAAAGCTGCTCAATTTTGAGGTGCAATTTGGCAGGGATTGCTTTCTGCTGAGTACTATTTGCCAAGTAACTTTTGGGATTTTGTTGAGGAAAGCAAATTTTTCGCTTTCACTAGTAATCCTGTGGTTAGTTAAACCCTTTGTATTCCATTAGTATCAGTGCAAAAATATCATTGTCTATGGAATATCCTAAATGCAAATAAGCTTTTTTTATTTGCAGCACCACAAAAATAAGAAAGAATTCCCTTTCCAGAGCCCATTTAGAATAAATGTCTTCAGCTGACATGAAAGCTTTACTTTTAGGGCTACACTAGCATGGTAATTACAAAATTCTGTTTTAACTTCACAATTCCCACATAAAATCCAGACACGGAGAAAGAAGCGATTATATGCAACACAACAGTCAGCTCATTGTGAATGTAAATTAAATCAGAAATACCCACAGAGAAGTTTATTCTTCTGAGATTTCCAACTTAATCTCAAAACAAAATGGTTATGGATATGCGCTTAGGTAAGCAAACAGACTTGGAAACTGATGACTGAGTATCTTGAAACTTTTTTTCGTTTGGTAAATTAAAAAGGATTATTTTAAGGGCAGCAAGCAAATTGTCAACAATGAAACAACTTATCTGAATTGCATTACTACACACAAACTGCACAGCCATTTTTAATGCAGGGATTTGGAAATTTTTAATCTTTCAGTAAACATGGCCTATCAACTGCTTACACAGAGGAGGCACAGGGAAGAGATTCCATACTCTTAATTCTTACATAAAGCTTTTTTCCCCAGCTGAAAAACTGGCAGGGGAATTTCTCTGTGCCTCAGTTTACCTTTATGGGAAAGGGAATTTCTAACAAACCTGGATATTGACTCCTTTGTTCATTCCAAGAGAGAAAACACACACAAAGTCAGTATCATTTCAGCACCTTAGAGCAAAACTTTCATAGCTTCCTCAAGGTCTCTTAAAGCAAAATATCCAGAATGGCCCCATCTTCTATCAGCGAAGTCATAAGGCAAACAACACCACCGGCAAGGGAATGTTCTGTTTCATTTTATTGTGAGGTTGTATGTTGCCTCTAGCTATGACTTTCAAATCATCTTACAGGTCATTCTTTTGACATCTTGAAAATACAATAAAAATAATTGCAGAACCACAACTGAAACCTTCATGTCTTTTCCCAAAGCACAGATCATCTGGGTACCAATCCAACACAAACACTAAATGGTTTTCCTACTTTTCCTTTCATCATTTCTGCACATTAGCAAAGACAATGCCTCTTGTTCTTTGTTATCGTAACACTTCAATCCTCTGAAGAAAAATTCATAATATTCTGGAGGAGGAAAAAACCCACCTCTTATCAACAGTTCTTCTTCCTCTCCTCGCCCCATCCTCAGAAGTTATTTAAAAGTATTTATATTATAGCCTAACCTGAAAATGCAGAACAGTTTGCAGAATTGGAACATTTTCATTCAGAATAAAATCATAGTTACCTACTCCTTCTCCTATATCAGTGCTATTATTAATCAAAAAAAAAAAAAGCTAAAAATTAAATGCTCCCTTAAGCTATCTGCAGGGGAATGTATGAGTTCATTAAATGAAAAAAAAAAAAAAAAAAAAGGAACCAAAGCCCAGAACTACATACTTAGAAAGGTCATAGAAAATAATACTGTGGCATTGCATTACATTAGCCAATAAAGGCATTCAGAAGGCAAAACAGGTGTCCCCCAAACCTGGATAGAAGATTGCATGAATATATTCATTCTATGAAGAAACAATGAGAAAACTGTACTGGGAAAGAAATGGGGAAAACCTCATTTTTGCTCTGATATTATCCTATATTCCTGAGTTTCCAGTGCTTGATACAGAAACCACACACATCCATGAAACAGCTTTTGACACATAGATAATGAATTCCCTACTCTGCCTTCCTATTGTGTTGGTTTCCACTATTTATTAAAGTCATCAGCTTTTCATGGGAACACTAAAATCAGAACAATAAAAAATAGGAAGATAATGGGTGGATTTCTGGGGCGAACATACTGTTTAAGAATAGCCTAAATCAAGCAGTGATTTAATCACAGTGTGTTCCTTTGTTTGCTTTACACAACTCTGCTGTTCCCTTAATTCTTCAGCTGCTTCTTATATATACTCTTCTGGGTAATGCCTGACACATTAATTTCTGTCTAGGGATAAGGCTCTGTTTTGAAACCGGCACACAAATAAATACACACAGGACTCTTCTTTTATATTTCACCCAAGAAAAATATACTAGGAAGTGACTTAATCATGAAGGAAAACAAACTTCTCCGTAGTTATAATGTCACAAACATCACAGCATTGATGAGGACAGCAGCAGGTGGTTTATGTGCTATCAGTATTTTAACCAAAAAGTGAGTTGTAGCACAAGTTAAAGCATATGCAGCAACAAATAACAACTTTGTAGAACCTGCTCAATCCCCCGAGCTTCCTCTATTCCACTGAGATGTCTCTGGCTGTTGCAAATAAAACTGAAGCTTAAAATCGCTGCACTAATCAGCAAAAAGGGGACTCTGAAATCAGAACACAAAAAAGATGATGATGGGTCTCAGACATATTCTTCTTGAAATAAATGACAAGGAGGATCAGGCTGTGTGTACTGAATTAAAATAAAGCTTAAATACAAAAGTATTAACACAACCCTAGTGCCCTAGCAGTGGCCATATTAGTGTCACCCCATTAAGTGCACTTAATAGCTCATGAGTCAGCAAATACAGCACAGGTGATGGCCCTGGTAATTTGTCCATAAATGTGAAGATGCCTTTTCAGGAAGAAACCATGGGGTATCATTACTGGTGTTAGAATAACCCCAAACAATCCTTACTATCTCTCAGTAAATGATGTAAATACTTGGGTTTTCCTAGCTTACTTTACCCACACAGAAGTCTTATTTTCATTATGTGTATCTCAAGTGTACCAAATTGTGTACTAAATTTCATGAAGGGAGAGAAAATACAATACAATAAAGTGCTTCATGTTATAATGGTAAAATACTCTGATTTATTTGGTATTACTTAGCTATTCTGCCTGTATCATAAACAAAGATTATGGTACAATAAATTAATCTTGAAGGAAGTAGCTGAAATTTACTATTAGTGTCTTTAGAGCCTTCGGCCACAATGAAAATGCATCTGAAATATATAGAGACCTAAGACGTCCTTTTTTGTTATTTATGTGTGTCAACTTTCTCTTCAACACCAATTCAATTACTGTGTCTTCAAGATAAAAGCTTACCATGAATAAACTATAATGGGAGATGAAGAACAACAAAAATAAATCATAGTTTTCCAAGACTGAGATCTTTACTATTCTTGGTTTACCAATTTTACTAAAAACCGATTTCATACAGTAGATTTCTACTCTGACTGAAAAAGTCCCTTAAAACAAAAGGGTCTGGTGCAGTTTTTGATTTTATGATCTGTCTTCTAGAGCACCAAAATCCGTTCACATAGTCGCTTTCCCCTAAAACTCATAAAATTTGATGATAACTACATCAGCTTTTAAACAGTATGATTTAGACATCGATGATGGCATCAATGAAATTACTCTAAATCTAAAACCATAAACATAACTGAAAATTCCCTTATCTGAGTAGTGGATTTTTTTTCCCCAATAATTCAGCTGATCTGATTATAAAAGCAGTTTAAGCTGCAGGATAGAACAGCTTGACATATTCTCCTTTACCTTCCAAAGACAAATAAACCCCAGCAAAAACATAAAACTATTAAGTGAAGCTTTACTGTATCAGGCAACAATAAACTTTTACTCCTATCAGACCATGTTGCAAGATACTCCTAGCAATAAGCTTAATTTCTAGACCTACCCTTTGCTATGTCAGAATTATGTGGGGATTTTCTTGTTCATTTGTATGCCTGCTTAGGAGATGAGAAGTAGATAGCAAACTTCACCAATCAAGGTAATAAAACTATTTCATATTAAAAACTTTCCCAAGAGGAGGTTTTTCCAAGAACAGCAAATTGCTCAGGATTATACATTATGCTGGGGCATAAGTAGGAAGAGAATTCTGAATTTCCAGTGCCCACTTTGGTGCAAACTACTTTTTTTTTTAATTTTTGTCCTCCTCAGATCAGTAGAAGTGGCACAATTACAGACTGTGGTGCAAATGACTGGTGTGTATCAATTCAAATGCTGCATATGACACCCAAGCTGGAAAAGCTAAACAGTAGCCACTAAAAACTGCACCACCTTGAACCAGAATTTGTTTCATCTTTTTTGTTCTCTTAATTTACATTCACCTGGAAAGAGCATGCAATAAACATATCTAGTCTAAATAAAGCTTCTAAAAAAAAAAAAAAATTAAAGAAAAATCATTTATTTCCAACCAGTATTTCTAATGCCCAGCCCAAAGCTCAAAAAACTGAGCAGTTGCCAGAACTGTGGTTGACAGAAAAGATAATCTGTTACTGCCTCTCAAAACCCCAAACTCATCAAGGACAGCGCATTTCACTATGTGTAGCACGGCAGTGATAATATCCAAACTGACACCTGGAACTCACGAGGGTAATGGCTTTCAGCAGTGTGCCTGCTCACTAACACAGTTCCTTCCAGGCAGCTTTCTACAGCTTCTTTTATGATCAGTGGGAACAAATGTCTTTCTCTACCTTCTAATATTTCACATCAGCCAGTTCCAGACTTTTGTTGACACACACATTTTTCAGAAATACTACTGCAATATGATAGACAATCTATCTGCATGATACCAGAACACTTTCCTACAGTTTTGCCAGTTTGTTTTAGCTGTAAAGCATTAAATCATTTCTTTATATTGTTCTGCTTCTCTCTCTTGAATGGGGCCTGTCTGATTTGAGTGGAGACACTCAGGAAACAAAGCCCACTCAATCTGAACACAAGTGGTCACTACAGAAACAGAACTGGGTGCAATATATAATCACACCTGGAATAATGGAGTTGAAATGCAGATGAAATTCTGACCGAAGCTCAATAAAATGCTCATTAAATTATAGGCCAACTCATTCAGAACACATACTGAAACCCAGATACAGCCTTTACATGGGGACTAATGCAATCAGGAAATTTTAAAATGGAGGTTTTCAACTGCTTCTGGTATTCTAGGCAATGGTAAAGACCTCTGCCCTTGCAAATCCCACTGCCATCAATGTTTTCAATATCATCACTTTAATTGTGAAATAATAACCTCGGGAGGGAATGCTTATCGCTGGCTTCTGGTTACATAGAACACTTCAAGCCTGAAGACTTGTAATAAAATGATGCTGCAGAGGCTACAGTACAGAAATAGGATCCATATGAATAAAACTGGCAAGCCTATGGGCCTTAATACATGTGACTGAAAACAACAATGTGCGTGATTAATGCGCACGATCTGTGCTGAAATAACCTCGTTCTCTGACTACATCACATCACAAACTGCTAAGGAAGCAGTTCTAAGAGAGGAAGTTATGAATTTGTTCATTTGCATCTGCTTGCCATGAACTCATTTTTTTTTCATTTTAACTATCTCAGATTCACTGAGGTACTCAGAGTTGCTCTGGTATTTTTTTAATTTGCTCCCTCCAAATTATATGCACAAAACAAAAACATCACCTATACACAGACTTTAAACTACAGAGCAATGAATACCTAAATGAACTGCAGTTTTTATACATTTTCTAAGTATATAATGAGTACTTAAAAAACCCCATTATTAATAAGTTTTGCCAGAACAAACTTGGGAGAAGCATAGAAATTTTCTTGCATTAAACTACTACACAAAGCTACACCACAGTAAAAGAAATTTTACACAAAACCCCATTATTAATAAGTTTTGCCAGAACAAACTTGGGAGAAGCATAGAAATTTTCTTGCATTAAACTACTACACAAAGCAACACCACAGTAAAAGAAATTTTTAAAAATAATGTAAAATGCCTGATCTCTCTCTAGAAAAGTCATGACCTTGTGGCCAAAGCTAAAACTTTTGCCCAGCTAAACCACCACCTCACACGACTTTGTGGAGAAAGAGGAATAGCCATTATCTACCAGGAATGCTTTTCTTCCTCAGATGTTTTGATTTTAATGAAAAATGTCAGCCTTTCCAATTTCAAGTCAGCCTTTTAAAGCTGAATCCTTGCAGCTACATTACCAGGAGCTCTGGGTTAATATTTAAAAGAGCTCTATCAGTACTAGTCTCACACCACAACAGACTTTACCACTGTTTCTTGCTTTGTGTAGCTTGTTCAGCATCTTACACAGAAATAGTTTAATGGCAGTAAGTGACTGTCTCACAGGGCTGCTTTGCTGTACAGCAGCCTACAATTCATACTGCAGCCAGCAATGCAGAACCTCATGCCAGCCCAGCTGAGGAGCAACTTGCAGAACTGTACACTTTAAGGAGGGTATATGAAATTAATTGCAGCTATAATTTTACTGCACATGAATACATTAATGAATACATGCAGGGGTTTCTATGAGAGAAACTGTTGGTCCATTTTATGAGATTATGGGAAGGACTGTCAACTTGGGTAACTGTCTGCCAAATCTCTATGCAACTGAAGACATGCCAAGGTCATGAAGAACTTGCTGCTAACTCTGTTAGAATGCAAGAATAGTAGCAGACAAGATAAGACATTAGTTAAGTGAGGTGCTTTACTGTGTTTTACTTGTGGTATTTGAGAAATACAATAGTAATTTGTACAACCCACATGTGCATTTAGGGCACAGCTCTCAATAATGTCACACACACATTAAAGTTAGAGAATGCTCCAAGTGAACTTGGTTATGCAGACAGTGACAAGCCTGCAGGTGGTCCTATTTTGTGACATCCTGGTCCTTGAAAACTAGGCTAGTTCATGTATTATTTATTTCAACGAGTGTGAAAAATGCAATGCAAAATTATGGGCTCTTTTGTATGTAAAGGGTTAAGTTATGGCCTTCGTGAGCCATTAGTTGGAGATTTATTGGGGGAGTTAGGAAGTCTATAGCTCAATATGTGGTGATTGAACAAGGACCATAGGTGCAGAGACAGAGAGAGGAAAAGAACTCAGTCAAATGATGCCTCTGGGGCTTTGCAACATATGGCCCATCAGTCAAGGGTCAAGCCCCCTCACAAATTGCATGCACTTTACATAGCCATCTGCATCAATAAATTACTAGTCTGCTGAAGCACAAGCACTAATGCATGAGCTGAACGGACCACCCCACTTACAAAGAAACTTCTTCTTTATAATTATTATTATCATCATTATTATTATTATTGTTCACTTCACCCATGTATGCTAGCCTAGCCCTTCCCATAATGGGATTTTGTTGCAGACAGATGCACTAACAAGATGTGCTAACAAACACACCTCAGCTTGTTCCGCCTGCCTTATTTCCTTCCCAAGCATATGCAATCTCCTACCAGCATGAGACAAAGCAAGTTGTAAGGTGAAAATACGTGTTTCAGAAGCAGGCTTTAACAGTCTTAGATTTCTGTGGGTGCATTTATACAAATGCCCAATCCTATATCGTCAGCTAATGATGCTGAAACTGCTGCCTGCAGAAGCACCTCGCCAATTCCAACTTTCACACTTCCACTCACATCACAGCCTGACTTTGGATATGCTAACTTATCCAAAGAATGCAATGACAACACTTACATCAACAGACTTTTAGGTGTCATCAGCTGTACAAAAGAATTTATTTTAAATCACCAAAGTTATCCCACTGCTGCTGATATGCCACTTCCTCAACTATCTACAGGTCAAAGGTAATTAAGAGTAACTATCTAACAGGCATTGTATACCTCATTCCTAAACCAGACTATGTTTAAAATCAATGTTGCACTTCCTCAGGTTTACTAATTTATTTCAGTTTTCGTGAACCTCAGTGGATCAAAATTTAACATGCTGTTGCATTTTTATATTTTCAGATGACATTATTTCCAATCAGTACAAAGAGAGATGGATTTCATCACTGAACAGAGAGGTATTAACTTTTACATCTTTTATCTAAGCACATTAGATGAGTAAAGCTTTTAATAACCACTGCTTGGTCAAGTATATGTAACTTGTAATTTTCAATCAGATTCTCACTAGCAGCTTTCTACAGGACAAAACATTCTCCTTGATATCTGGTATTAATCACCATACAGTACCAACCAGAGTGCTGAAGACTGGATCAATCTGGAAAGAACATCTGTGGGCAGTTTGAGACTATATTAAACTAACACCAAGAATAAGCAAAATACTTAATTTTCCTACAGTATGCTCCTTAATTAAAAAGAAAATTAAATTACTTCAACCATTTATCAACTAAAGCAGAAAAACAAACACTTTACAATATAACTACTCAAAAGCCACACTTTCAAAAGCTGTCTTGCTGCAAGCATTTTTTTTTTCTGTCCTTCCTTTGCTACAGTCTCTGTCTGGCACACAGAAGGCAATGGAAAGGTAAGTGCACTATCCTCATGCAGTGGCTTTCAGCATTCTTTAATTTCCAGACCCTGTGAAATGGACAGGCAGACCTCTCCTTAGCAAATATACAGTGACTGCCAACAGATTTAACTTTCTAAAATAGTTATGTGAACACTGGTTAGACACTGCTTCTATTCCATACACAGTCTTCAAAAAACAAGCAATATCATTTTAATGTTCATTTTAACTGCAGTAGTGTGACAGTGTCCCACATAATAAAAAAATGGAAGGCATTTATTTAGCTCTCCCTAGCTAAAGCAGACAACATGAGTATGTGAATTGAAATAGGCAGTATTTCTAATAGAAATGAACTTTATCTCCACCAGTGAGATTACAATGAGGAGCCAGAAGACAGACTTTATCTTTTAATCCCTTCAAGCTCCCTGACAAAAGGTTTATTTTTTTAGTGAGAGACTTGGCATGTTGAAAAACTTTCTCATGTCTATGAAGGTGCAACCATAAACCCATACATAACCTGGGCCAATGACTTCAAATAAGAGAGAAGTGAGGTGATGAGTGAGCATATGAAGCATCCAGGCATGTAAGTCTCTTTTTGTTAGGATTACGGATGTAAATTCTAATTTCTTAATGTCCTTGTCTTTAGATAGAGATATATACATGAACATACACAGAAAATGCTTTCTGGATGATATTATATCCTCCACAGTGTCTTCCCTGTAAATCTTGAACACAGGTACTCTGGAAGGCTGAAGCAGGCATGAAAAGGTCACCTGTCTGTTGTCATTCCTACTTATGCAAGACTTGTTTCCATGGCAGAGCTGCTCTATGCATTACAAAAGTTAGTGAATGTACCTGCAAAAGGTGATCAGTGACATACATTCTTCCCAGCTAGAGACATACTGTACAAAACTGAAGCAGTTAAAACCACTGCATAGAGCAGCCTCAAGGCCTTATATTTCATCAGGGCTGAGATGAATCCAGTCAGACAAATAGTATTTTACTGAACACCAGTAAAATCTTTGCAAATCTTACTCATATAGAAGACGAAGTCTGAAATGTGTTCTTTGGCATCAGAGCAACATAAAGGAGCTGCTACACTTTATAGGGTTTCCTATAGATGAGGTAATAAGTACTTATACTTACTACTTCTTTTTTCTTTCTATGTGTAGTTGCCAAGTTCCAAAAGGAAGCACTTCAAGGTTTCTACTCAAGCTATGTTGCTGTAGAGACTACAAGCCTGATGATGCAGTTCTCTTTACTCATTATTTGAGAAAACAGGCAGGTTGGAGATAGTGTACTTCCTTCTTCAATCAAGGATCCTTTTGAAAAAGGAACACCTTCAGACTGTTTCAAAGATTTTAAACAAAACTTTTGAAATCTGAAATTCAAAGGTTTCAGGAAAAATCTTAGTCATTAGGATTTAGGTGCCTTTTTATACATCAGACTTTCCAGTTCTTTGCATAGAATATGATAAAATAATTTCAGCTTAGAGAAGGGAGACAGTAAAAGAAGCCTGTTCACAGTAGCTTCCTAAAACATGACCCACACAGACTTTGTCTAAGGATGGGAGAGTAACTCAGCTTACAGCCTTTGCCCTCCCTTCTGAGCATGAAGATAACCTCAGATATTTTAACTGGGGTCTCAGTCTGTCAATAAGATTTGAACTCAATTAGTGGCTCAGCTCACATTTCAACAAGTATGTTCAGAACTTTTTAACTAAAGTATTTCCTCATGCTTTACCGTGGTTCATACAGGATTACCAGTTTGTTCCTTAGTCTAGCCTTTTTTCACAACCTGTTAGGTAATGAGCAAGCCCTGGCTAGAGAAGATGATCTTGAACACAGTGGTGAAGTACCACAACCAACATTGCTTGGGAAGGAACAGAACAGAATGGAAATAAACAGAGAAAGGGGGAAAACAAACAAACTAACAAACAAACAAACCACCAAAAGGTGATTGAGACAATAAAAATAAATGAATCATCCAGAAAGCATAAAGCATGTTGCTGGGCTCCTGTGCAATGTTTTGCTTCCACGTGGCAGGAGAGGTGTGGCTGGGTCCAGCTCCCAGCTATCCACATCCCAACCACACCAGCCCAGCTGCTGCTAATTGGCACCCCCGGCACCACTCGTGGCCTGGGTGGCTTGTTGGGTTTGCAGAACGAAGTGACCTCCTCCTCACCCCGAGGAAGTGTCCTGCAGGTCAGGCTGGGAGCAGGCTGGGGAGAGCCTTGCTCAGCTGCTCCCCGTCCTCACGAAGCACAGTTGCCTTTGTCTGCATCTCTGTGAGAGGGGGATTTGGCCTTCCTGCCGCTGAGGCTTGGGGCAGGCTCCAAGCAGGACCCAGGCTCTACTCACAGCTAGCTTTGGCATTTTTTTATTGGGCAGCATAAAGTTTCCAAAAGGGCCTGCACAGCTCACCGACACATAACTTTGTATTAACTCATGTTACGCAGGCAGCTTTCCACTGCTCTAAAAGAGATCTCTCCTCTGAGACAAGTCCTCCATCACTTTTAATTGTCAAATTGGTACAACCTTCCCAATTATGTATTTTCTTGACAGAGTATACTTGCACTTTAACACTGAATTTTTGGACATCTTACCATTCCATGTCATAGAAGCCTGTATAACTTTGAAGCAATTTATGTACATTAGAACTACGTCCCCAAAATGGTAGGGGGAAAAAATCAGAAAGCAATTAAAACTACAGAAAATCCTACTACACCTTTGATCTTTGTTCTTGGCTTTTTTTTTTTTAAGAACCTTATCAATGAAAAAACTGATGTGTTTATTTTTATTATATCAGAAGAAAAGTTTTTATACACTACTTAATTTTTCATTTACAATCCAGTATACCTTTATTCTTCTGACCTAACACTTGGTGCTAAGGAAACACTGTCACTTGCTCTGAGAAAAGCTTCAGAGATACTATCAAATCATTAAGAGATAAAATAATATAATTATGCGAAGTGCTTTTAGACAAGAAGACAGTAACTTCGTTTCTGACCTATAAATGATCTTCAGAGCAAAAAGTGTACAGCAGACTGTGTTTATGTAATATTTAACATACCCGGTGACCTTCCTAAATTTCAAGACCAACTGTTCTGTTTCCTTCAAATAAAGCATAAATGGAGTTAAATCACTCTCACTTAAAAGTGATTCAATGCAAACAGCATCAAGGATGACAAGGGACTGTCTTAAATGGTTTGGCCCAGCAAACATCCCATGGGTTGCTCCTCTGTCCAACAAAAGCAGAAGTGAAGACAGCAAAGACACAAAAAAAAAGGAAAATGTCTGAAGACCCAGATGGCACAGCTGGAAAAAATGTGTTCCTGAGACCTGCACCTGGATTTTGCAGCCACCAGCTGTTATTCCACATGTGGCCATAAGTGCTGGCTCTGGAAGGTCAGAGGCAGAGGTCAAATGAGTCTCTTTGGTACTCAAAAGACTGATGCCAAAGCTAAGCATGGAATATCAGATTTCCACTAAGAGAGTGCTGTCCAATTTATTAACTTTAGATACATACATTCAGCTACTCGCTTTCAACCCCTGGATCCTATTTTTGTGGAGCAAGACTCTTCATTTCTAAGAGAAAGTACCATTGGGAAAAACAGAAAAAAAAAGAAAACAAATTACACTTATAGTTCTGTATGTGCTTTCAAAGCAGGAAGTCACAGCCTCTAGCTCTTTAAATAAATTACAGTATTGTCCTAGTTTTGCCTGCCAATAGCCAGTAGGCTAGTGACCCCTTCTCAATTTGAAAAATACCCTTTTTTCCCAAATCTTGTCACAAAGGAAATGTATGGCAGAGAGAAAAGTTCATATATGACACAACAGGTGACAAGCCACACCCTAGAGCTGCTTAACAGCAGAACTCTGGCAGGCAAAAGCAAAGGGAAACGAACCAAAGATTCAGTCTTTTTGATGAGATCAAGCATCATGAGTTTTTATAGATACAAACACACAACCCATCTATATCTAAATGTACATTTCTACTTGCTATGCACAACAGATAGCAGCAAATCTATCTCACAAAATATCTGCAGACCCTAAGAATTGTAACTTTAGCTCATTACTTTAAAGATGAAAAATACAGCATCAGGATTTTAATGGAAAAGGCATTAACTTTCTGAGGTGTTATGAAAATCTCTTTGTAATATTTTTAGTCCTTAACTTTAGTTCTAATGTAGAAAACAGGCAAAAATTGTTGAAGCACCACTTGTTCATGGCAAAAAAAGGCCATGAACATATCAACAGTAGAGGCTACACCCCTAATATCAATGACATCTCTGAGTTTACAGAGTCTAATCTGGAAGTATTTCCTGTGGAGAGAACTGAGCACTGAGGCACCAGTGCAACTTTAGCTTCCCTGGTGTAAATGCCAATCGGTTTGTCTTGTCAAATACTTGTCTTTTCAGGGCCTTTCCACTTATTTCCCAACCCCTTATAGAAAGGCAAAAGTTGTGGTTTGATTTGTAGATCAACACAGTTACACAACTGGAATTAAAAAACAAATGGAACTGTGGGGTGAAAGGAAAAAGAAAAAGGAGAAAAAGATACATGTCACTAGAACAGCTATCCTGAAAGAATTACATCTTTCAGCACTTAGAGAAAAGAAAACAAGCAAATTGTTGGCAGCAGTGTCTGATAAGTGCATCTGGTTAGTCTGCCTGCTTCACCCAGAGACACTGCATTTCAGCGAGAACATTACTTTTTTTACACAGCTTTCCTAGCATCTAGAGCAGTTTTTATTTATTCAGTGCACTCTTTCCAGTACTGCTATGGAGCTTATTATTTCTGCTAACAATCATCTATCCTTTTGCACCCTAAGGGGAAAAAGGAGGGAATCAAACTTACTCATTGAAGCCAAACTGCTGCTCTTTGCTTAAGTCATTACACACAAGACAGTTCTTTCTGCGTGTCCAAACACAAACTAACATTTATCTAGGTGCTTCCAAATCCAAATGGTCTGGATGCTTCATCCCACAAACTGCAGGAGCAGTCATGCCAAACTTCAAAGCCTACATCCTTTCCTCGCTGTTCCAATAAAATCTTTCTTGTGCAATTCCTCTACTTCATGCAATATATACATCTGTGCAGCAGAGAGATGTACAAGGAATTCCTCTGGAACCTGCTACTCAATTTAAGGGCTCTCTGTCCCTTCTCCTATAATCCCTTTACAATGGCATGATTACCTTTGGACTAAAACAGCTTTTTTCTGCCTCTCTTCATGCATATTTGTACCCTCTGACACCATCGTAATGCCCTACCAAGGGCACCGAGGGATACAAAACTTGAGCAGCAGAGCTAATGGTTTGTTGATTTTTTTGTTGCAGAAACCACCAGGTTTTAAGCTATTCACAAGATTTCTTTCAAAGTTCAAGATCATAAAAGATACATGGTTGAAAAGGGAAGGAGGCATCCTTCACTTCCAGCTGAAAATGCTGAAAGAATAGACACAAACAAATGGATAGTCCTGGCCTGATGAAAATAGTTTTAAAACCCTTAATATATTTGATATGATTGCAATACTACTGTTTCAACTATTAATATCATAAAATTGTTAGCTCTTTCATTAACCTGCTGACGTCCATAGAAGGATTTCTGCTAACTCAGACATGCTCTCTTATGATCAAAGGAAAATGTATTCCTCCTTCTATTTCTCTGGCCCTTTACTCTCCTCAGAATCAGTGTTCTTTTGAAGATCTGGCCTCAGCCAGCTGCTGAGAAAATAAGCAGGCAGAGGAAAACAAGGGCAAGAAGGGGAAAGGAAGAGGAAGGCACCCACTTTACACTTTTTTCCTTCAGGAAAGTAATTTTTCCCTTGCCCTTAATTGCAACTGCAGAACTCTAGGGATGCACCTAATCTACCTTTCTGTTTCTACAAGTATGAAATTATTACAGAAGTGTGGCTGAAATGAACAGCAATTAATTCCGATCTTGTCAAAAAGGAATTAATGTCTGGACATCAAAAGGATGTCCAGAACCAACTATTTCTTCCACAAGGTGGGAGGAAAAAAGCAAGAAGTCATCCCATCAGCAGAGGTGGGTTTTTTCTTCCCTTTAAATGAAAGACGAAAGCAAACAAGAGTGTCACAGTTTTTCACTCATGACCAGCAGCTAGGGATTAAAAAAACCTTATGGCTTTAAAGGTGCTTCCCTGTAAAGAACAACAACATTCACCCCAATGTGCTGCAAACCTGAAACAATCAGAGCCTTAAGAGGTGGATGAGTAAATTAGCAGAAAAGAGCTGAAAATGAACAACAATAACAAAAAGTCTCAGGTTTGCTTAGGGTTTACACTAATATTTAAATTACAGCTCCTCTTGTGACAGTCACCTAGTATTTTGCTAAATTTACATACTGACAGACTCCTGCTCAGGCCCCACAGACCTTTATGTGGGAAAACAAGCAAGGAAGAAAAAAGCAAGCAAAAATAAACAAAACAAAACAAAACCAAAAAAAAANAAAAAAAAGAAAACACATTTCCATGAGCCTCCAGCCATGGGTTAATTTGCTCTTAGAAGAGAAAGAGCCTGTCTCTGAAGGCTGAGCAGCACAACCATCTGCTCAGGTTGGGAGCGAGCTGGCTGAGCTCAGCAGCAGGCAGCCACACGCTTATTTAACTCTGCCTGCACCACCAGCAGGAGCGCCAGCTCACCACCCAGGGGCAGAGGTGACAGGAGGACCAACACCTGGACAGGGCAGTCAGCTGGAAAAATTGCCACTTGAGAAAGGCAGGGAAAGGAAGGGTTTGAAACCAAATATCTCCAAAGGAGAAAACTGCATTTGAGCCACCCCCTTCTGCCTTAAGCCATCTCCCAGCTACCCAGTGCTTTCCTGTGGCTGGTTTCACTTCATGGAGCAAGAGAGCCTTGCCAGGGGGGAAAGGGAGATCAGATGGCAGCCAGGGGCAGATCAAGTGGGTGCTTACCCAATCAGAAAAGCTGCTGGAAGGCCTGGCCCAGGTGAACCTGAAGGAGGGGTCACCAGGCAGCTACACATGAAAGTGATGCATACACAGGGCACTTGCCTGCTGTGAAAATGCTCCCAGAATAGTCCTTTCTCAAAAAGTCACAAAATTACTTCTTTCATGACTCCCATTAAGAGAGTATTGTTTTTCCCCCTCTCTCACTAGCATATGACTCCCAAGCCAGGTGTAGGCTATCATCAGTTCTTCACCAAATGATTTGCTGAGCCAAATACACTTGTAAGTATTCACGTTACTAAACCAGACAATAAAGAAGTATTGCTGTGTAACAGAAGGACAGAGAAACAGTGAAGAATATCAGAGAATTAACACAATTCCCTCCTCCAGAAGGTCGAAAAATCTGTCTGAAAACTCCTTACAAATTTTATGTAAAAAAGCGGATAAGGATTTTATAGTCTGTTTCTAAATAATAAACCTCTCCAATCACTATAAAACACAAGAGATTACTTTAAAAAAATAGTCTTAATACTTTATATAGAATATTTGTAATCTAAAATCATCTGACTTGATGATATGGCTAATCAAATCATCTCCAGAGACATTAATGGGTAACTCACCTGGTTTGCATTAAGCTGCTCTTAAGTATTTTGATGATCAGCAGCATAATGCTATGCAATCTGCCTGATCTGTTTTCTCAAGGCAGTTGTTCCTTCAGCTGCTCTGCTTAGATATCACATCCCCAATCATCTGAGGTGATATCCTCATCTGTCATGATAGAGAAAATCTGGCCTTAGTAGGCTTCCTGCTGCACCTGCAGTGCTGCTTTGTGTACAGTACTTAAGCTTTAGGCTGAGGGAAACATCATCTCTTCTACCTAGGCACACAGACTTGGCACTAACTCCTCTTCATGTGCTACAATAAATTCAGGAGAAGTTGTGCTCAGCCTTGATTCAAAGCAAACAAGCACTGCAAAATAATGTAGGTTAACAGAGATGAGTATTGATGAACACTGAGCCACAACCCCTCTTACTGTGTTTTAATAAGTCTCTCCTCTTTATTGAGATTGTCAGTGGCAGTGCCACCACCTGCCAGGGTGCACTTGTAGGGGCTTGAAAAGCTATGGCAAAATTAGTTGCTCCTCCCAGGTCACCTGAAAGTCATTCTGAAGTGGAGAAGGATACATGCAGATCTGACATTTCTAAGAACAGGAAAAGATGCTAGATAAAATGCCAAATACAACTGGGGGATTCTGCCTCTTAAGGAATCTGAGTTAATTTATTAGAAAATATTTTTTTCCCTAATGTTTAGCTAATGAGAAATAAAGTTACCCAAGACGAAAGAATGCTACAATAAATACTGAAAAAAGACTCTGGTAAACAGAAACAATTTTTTTCTCCCACTGGATTCAAGATTTTATTAGAACTTCTCTTGGAAGGTGGAAGGGCTTTTTGAAAAGCTTGCTAAGTTGCAGCTTTTCCACTATTATCCTACTAATTTTTCCAGTGACCATTTAGGGAATGGCACCATCAGACTGCACTCCACAAAGGCTGCCGAGCCTGCTGCCATCCAGCCACTGAGGTGCATTTGCTTATTACTTTGAAGAGCTAGTAATCATCACATAGACATAGATCTTCAGAGATTTAAGCTAAGTGAGTCAGTGTGTTAATTATATGCTAAGGGAGTACACACAAGAAATGGAAAGTAGTAGTTTATTGCTTTCCCAAGTTTCTCAGGTAATTAGAGCAGCTTCTGGAGATACATGGCACCGTACCAGAATCTATCATCACAATGGGCTTCACTGTAAAATGCACGGAATTAATTTTTTAATGAAAATCCTCTACTGAGTGTCAGAGCCAAATTCACCTGATAAATGTCACTGAGCAACGTCATTACTGGCTCATCAACACAGGGTGTTTAAAGCAGATGGTAGAGCAGTGCATCTTCAGCACTACAGCCTGTTAATATCAGCCACCTCCCATAAAAAAATTAAAATTGGCCCCCTGTCAGTCAAACATGACAGTACTTTGGATTTCTCCCTCATGATATTCTTTAGCCTTGAGGCAGATATGACAGGCGCCTTATTAAATTCCAAAAATAAAATGTAGCACAAGAAGGCAGTGCATTCCAATGAGACAGCAGACTTGTTAAAATGCAACATGCATAAAACTTACTTCATTTCATTTCAGCTATCATCAGTTTCATCTTTTAAAAAACCCAAATAGCAACTTTAGAAATGTGGTGTTTGTTGTATATGAATTAAAACAACATGTCATGCCTTATACTTCAAAGTCGCTAAAAGCCTTTATAGGCGTTGCACAGAAATTTTGGTTATTTTTGTGAAAATAAAAGCTGGGATTCCTATTCACTGGTCTATGCACAATGCTTGTGTTGCATCATTATTGATCCCAGTCTGTACAGAAGGGATGGAAGCCAACTATGCTGTTATACAGGAGCATCATTAAATCAGGAAAACTTTTGCTCAACCGTGAGGACTGGCCTGTATGTATCATGTTCTCCTGCTCGTCAGAACAGCAAAGCAAAGCTAATCTCATGTAAAAATCTTTTAAGATGAATGGAAAGACAGTTGAGTAAGCACAGCTTCCCACACTAAAATTCAGACCTGTAAATCACATAGGTTGGTTTAAAATTCCCTATTAAAATTCCCTAATGTAAGGTGGAATCCTGGGTGTCGTGAAGTCAATCAGATTTGACCTCCAAGGCTCACTATATATATATATATATATATATGTTTCTTAAAAAACATGAGACTATAAAGATTTCTCCTACCCTCTTTGGTACAAGGTAACTGCCTGCATGCTCACAATAAACACATGAGCAGTGGGACAATTCCACCAGAAATCTGGCATGTTTTCAAGTAGCCTAAGTCATGCATCTGTTGAAATTTTGTAGGATTCAGGATGAGGCTGATTTTGTTTCCTTCACAGCTTATAAAAGGTTATTGCATTCACTGCAAATCTCCAAAGAAAGCTCAGTCATGCCTAACTAAACCTCCTTCACTGATGTTTTCTGTATCTCAATATTCCACATCGTTCAAACACACAAAAATACATGATATTCATGCCAAAGTCACATCTTGCTTCCTCTTTTCAAAACTGAGGACAAGTGGATGACTGCAATGAACACAGTCTCTGTTCTAGTTTGTGCCACACTTAATTTATAAAGTCAAGTGAGTTTTAGGTGGTCATGAACTTACTGACAAGAGACTATTCATTCCCAGGCTTTTATATGTATTGCACAAACAGCTTCTTTGTGACACACTATACCCCCATTTTTTCCACTGCTTTGCCTCCTACACATAAACTTCTATGGCTTTGCAAAATACATGCCAAAAATCTTCTTTCACTTTTGAAATAAAACGGGACTGATTTAAAACAAATGCTTTCATTTTGACAACACGTTTGCACAAACAAACTGTGTAAATGTTGATGTGGCAATAACAGAGCAAGACAACTGAGTGCTGCACTTCTCAGGAGCTGCCCCCAAAATGTCAGCAACTGCAACTCTTGCCAACACACTCTGAAAATTAAACAGGAATGGGTTCATCTTTTTCAGCACAAGTCTTTTATGTCTGCTCTCCATGTACAGTAGTTGGGTTTCAAATGCTGACTGTACCCTCAGCTGAATCCTATTTTAGGAAACGTAACCAAAGTGTTGCATGATGCATAGAATGACATTTTCTACTGCCAAAAGCATGCTCTAGAAGCAAAACAGAGCAGGAGGAGGGGGAAAGGGAATCTATTCCCACAAGGCCTAAATGTTGTTATCTCTAACTGCCAAACACATGACACCCCACTGCCACTTCAAAGCATTTCTTGTATGATGCTACTTCTATTTTTTCCTGAAGAAGAATGCCACTTTTTCCAAATTCTACTTAACCTGTGTGTTTAACACCTTGAAAGGCTGTGCCAATAGCAAACCATAAGGCAATATGTTCTCTACCACTTTTATGTATATATACATATATATATGTATAATGTATATTTATATATAAAATCCCATGGAATTGCAGAAAAAAAGAAAAATCTGTTTTCAGGTCTTGTGGAGGTGACCTGGTGAGAACCTCTTCCCAAAGCAGGGGTAGTCTCAAAGTAGGAGTCATTTTGCTCACAATTTTTCCAGATGGATTTTGACTAACTCAGGAATGGTGATTCCAACACCCCTCTGGGCATCAGTGTCCATGCCACAAATCACACTTCTCACCATGAAGGATTTTCTTCCCTTATCTAGCTGAAACATTCCTTGCTGCAACCTGTGACCATTGCTTCCAGCCCTGCTACTGCACACCTCAAAGGAGACTGGGACTGCCTTATGTTTAGAATATTAAGTAAATAGTCTAAACAAAATATTCTAAATATTCTAAGTAAAACAGCTCTACAAATTACTCACCAGTATATCACAGGGCTTTGTAAAATATGTTTATCATAAGATCTCCTTGTAATAATGGAAGCTAGCCTAGTGGTATGTGAAGACTTTGGAGGAATGCATCTGTACTTTAAAACAGAGTTCCAACGTGCCTTCAGATCAGAGCAAATAACTAAATTTACAGCATCTTCCCAATACTACTTTTACATGACTGTTAATATTAATACTGGGGCTAAAGTAGCCTTTGATAAAAATTAGACATTCCTTTTTTTCCCCTATGCAAATGTGAATGATACCACAGTTGTGCAGTCAGGCTAAAAAGAACTTTGAAGGGCTTACTCAAAGGATCAGGTTGAAGGATCATCTGCAAAGGAATTTGGGGAGAATCTGACTGATCTAAAATAATCTCTGGTCTGCTGGTATCTAGTACTGCAAGCTGAAAAATCACCTATAGCTGCTTTGCAACTACAGAAAGTCTTGCAGCACCAAGGCAACAATGGCTTGTCATTTGGGAACCATAATAATACACCTGTCCTCCAGAAAAGTATTCAAATTCCTTTGTACCCCATAAATCTTTTGAGCTGTCTGTTGAACAAGCCTTCTGCAATTCTGTTCTGCCTTCATAACACTTTAGTTTCCAGTAACATTAAAGATTTTTGTTTGTTTCTCAGCATTAAAACACCGGGTTTTAATTAGCTGTCACATCAGTGTTGTCTTTGCATGCTTTTATGCACCCTCATCACACTACCAATGATTTGTTTTTTTGGTTTTTTTTTTCTAACATAGGTAAAAATAAGTATGATAGATTTCCCTAATGGGAAAAAAAGAAAGACACAACTCTGACATAAACTGTCACCAAAAAAAATCATTCGACATTCACCATCTTCAGGAGAAAAGGACAAAAAAGCTAAAATCATTGTATCCTGTATGAGTACAAGCAAAAGAACATTTTAGATGTAAAGATATGTTATTATTGAGGGAGTGACATACCAATGAGATGTTGTAACTTCCGTGTGAAACCATCAGTACCAACAGCTGTTAAAGCTGACTGTACTCAAAATTACAATTACCATCCTCCTGAAGAGACAGATATGTGAGCTGAGAGATCAGCTTGGGAAGAGCTTCTCTGATCCTTTTTCTCCTCAGTAGGTTGCAATATTTTAAAATAACACACGAGCTTCATGTAACACCTGTCTGCTTGATCCCTCTAAAATATAGGGAAAGTCCTACAGTAGAACCAGATGTCAACATCTGTGTTGATGGAGCCAGCTTGTTTACACCCAAGCTCACACCCACCAGGCAGAAGGGACAGAAATGCCCATTTCATAAAGACAGGCACAGAGAAGGGGATTTATGCCAAATTCATGTCAAAGATAAGAACTGAGATTAGACCACTTGAAAATACTCCAGTACCCTAACCTCAAGATCCTCATTCTTCTCTAAATGGATTCTCCAGCTATTAAACCTCCCAGCAGCTAACTGGATTACCACATCAGCAATCAATCACATTTATAAGGTATTAAATTTATTTGGAAACCTGATGGCTGACTTCAATCTAGACGGACAAGATCAAATTAAAATTCTTACTACATTGTGTGGAACACTGTATTTGGGTTTTTGTAGGGAGAAATTGGCAAACTGCATTTGATTTCTTGTTTTGACATGTCACTTGGCATATTAATAAAATAGAAACATTATGCTGTTTAAAGTCATGATCTCATTTCCCCCAAATTTATCTTGATGCATGTTTTGAGAAGAAAATAGGCTATTCTTGTTCACTCACTAACTTTGATATTTATTTTTTTTCCTTACTTAATGGAATTTACTACAGCAATCCACCAGATCTAAACCACGACTAAGACAACCTTATCATACCCATTTCTTATTCTAATTTGTAATCTCAAATGTCACCATGGGTTAATATTCCTGTTCAGTTTCATAACTCACAAGGGTTACATGTAATTAAGTACAAGCTTGCTCAAGATGAGGGCACTGATATTTCAACTGCACATCACAAGCAAATATGAATAAGTAATGAGAAATTAAGCAGAAGGGCGTATTGGGAAGCCACCACCATTTGGAAAACCAGGCATTTGAATAGAATAACCTGATATTTGATAGCTGTTCAGTAAAAGTTCAGCAGCTGGTAAAACCAACTTCTGTGCCCACAGAGTTTGTAGGAGTAAAGGTGAGGGCTGCCCTGGACAAAAAAAACACTGTACAAGATTGGGAGCACCCCTGAGACCATTCCTTCCAAACGCCTGCTGTCATCTGCCCAGGTTTCTGGGCCCCTTAGAAAGGTTGTACCTTTACAGCCAAGTCTCTTGGACCTTGGACATGTTTCCACTGAATGTATCCCTCCATATAAACTGATGGTGCTAATCACCAATTACTGAAGATATCATAATTGTAAAAACTTGTATGAAAAGATACTAAATATTAAACTTACTGCAAACACTGTCTTTCAAGAGCAGGATTTAGGTACCTAGGCAGCTGGCACTTGCAATAAAAAGCTTTAGCACACCATAAAACATTTTCATTCTCACAGGAGGACAAAACAAAGATTCCACCTTCAAGAGAAACTGCTGTGGGTGTTTCTGAATCAATTTAACTTTTTCTTGTTGTTGTTGAAGATGTGTCATGCAAACAGATAAATTTTTCAACCATGGAGAAAACATGCAAGGCCTAAGAAGTTTAAATCTCCTAACAGGCCATTACACCTTGTGCCTGAGACACAAAAGGTAGGACTGCATGAGTAGATTGAAAATGAAGAGGGGGCTTTTTCCTGAAATGGTGAAAACACTGCAGGGACACAAGCAAAAGATTCTGTGAGATTAATAAAAATTGTAGCCTATGCTTCTACTCTCCAGTTTGTGCTGGTGAGCACAGAAGTCAGAGAGGCCCTAGACTACACTCTGGTCATCCCCAGAGGGCACGAGAAGTGCTCAGTCCTTGTGGCACCTCTATCATCAAGCAAAATTTTCCCTTGTATTGAAAATAGCAGAGGGAAGAAATCTCCTTGCACCTTTCAGCTACTGTCTTCAGCCATTCTTCTGGATAAGAACATGCTGTAGGTAGCCCTTCCTCTTTTATTTCCAGTAAAGGATAAGGAAAATACTTTGAAAGAAAGCTTATCCTTCTACTATTAAATATTGACTCAATTTTACATGAAATGTACATCCTGATGAACCAGTAAAATGAACACAGAAAATCCAGTTTTAATGATGTAGACATGTATAATAAATGAACTTAAAAACAGAACAAGCAAACGACCTAACAACTTGAAAATATTCCCACCCTCTTAAACAACATTAGCACTCATCACACAGTAACTCAGGGGCAGCTGAACTAAACTGCAACCACAGAAGTGCAAAGCGTCCACCTCTGATCACACAACATCACCTCCTTGTTTCCCAGGAGTGCCATATGTCATATAAAATACTCGCTAAAACCTCATTATGAGCTTTGAAAAAGTATTAGCATTGTATCAGTATGCACTGATACAAACTTACAGGAAGTTACAGGAAAAAAGAAGTTCATTCATATTTGTTTCATGGAATACAGAAGATGATGTCTTCAGCAGTCTTAGTTTCTTCAATTAAATTTGATCAAATAGCATAATTCTTTTAGAACAAAATTGAAAATAGTGTTCTACTTTCTTGCTATTTTTGTCTTCTATTTTAAAACATCCACATACTTATTGAATGGATACAGTGGAATTTTTCTACTACTGAAGCAAAAAAAAACCCCTAAATCAAATGTTATTTTATTTAATAAGTTAGACAAGGCCTCATGAAATGTAAGAATCTGTCTACAGAGATATGAGACCTGTACTTTTAAAATCTCTGAACAAGACTTGAGCAAGATGAAACACCTAAAAACTGCTACAACTGCCTTTATAGCAGTGCTGATACCACACAACTAAACATTTGGACAGCCTGTTCAAAGCATTCTCAATTTACAGCACTACAGTTTACAAGGAAGGTGCGCCCAGCGTTCACATGCACGGAATCTTTACCACATTATGTGCACACTGTCCACTGACTATGCATAGGAAAGATGCTTCATGCCGAAAGCAAACAGGTGGATCACAATAAAAACAGAGAAAGGAAAAGAAAAAAAGATTGAAAAAAATGTCAGTGAAAATACAATATTAAAAAAGACACTCACCCTGCCTATTTCCATGTCACATCATATTCTTCTTGGAAGAAACATGTTCTTAGCTGGGCAAGATAAACTCTATGTATAAAGTGCATTGTTCATTTCAAGCAAAACCCATATGAAAAATGAGTCCTATATATTTAGTTCAACCGTCTCACATTTTATGTGGCTTTTAGTCATACACAAATACTCATCCTGCAGTGTCTGTTCAAGCAAGAAGGCTCTCCCTGCCAGCAAACTGGGTCTTTTTCTTCATTACTACCTGGGATGTCAGCCTGCTTTTTACCAGGGCCCTAATTCCCCTTCATTTCATCATGGTCAACCCCAAAGGCTCCTGAGATGGCAACACTGACACAACCCCTGACGGCAGAAGGGGAAAGAGAAGGTCAAGGTTTGATTCCATCTGGCAACATCAGCTGTTGTTTCCCCACAAATTCTGATGTGGTGCCCAAGTGAAGGATGTGTGCTTTTCAGAGTAAGCATAGACAAAGCAATATTAAATATTTAATTTCCTGAGGCAAAGGGCAAAGTCCCAGAGCTCTAGGAAGCTAATGGACCTCAAGCTAGATAAGATGATTTTAAGTAGTAAATATCCATGCAGATGTACCCATCTACAGCAAACTCAAAAGTTGTATTAGGGAAGGGGAAAAGATACTTTACTGAGAAATTCTATCCATGCACAGCTATTTGAGATTATATGAAATACACAAAAATAAAAAGCACCTTTAATTCTCCCCTGACACAATCCTCCTTCTGTCTCTAAAGTTGGAGTGGATTAACAATTAGCACTAAGCTTACAGGAGCATTTTCAGCACACTCCGGAGCTTTATTAGCCATTGCTATTCATTTCAACCAGGAGCAATGATTTTACAAATACTTCACCATTTTAAGAAAGCCAGTGACATCAATAGGTTTTATTCAAAAGCTTCCACAGGAACAGTGAAAGGGGAATTTCGGTTTTCCATCAGTGAATTTCCTTTGGACTGGTGGCCATTCCCCTTTTTTCTCCTGTTTAACATGTGCACACACACAAAGATCTTTATTTTCTCCTTTTTCTTATCAAATAAAAAGTCATAAAAGCAAATGTTTGGAGGCACTGCTGGCCTAGCAACAACACCATCATTCATCAGGGCTTCGGTTCAACTTGCACAGTGTTAGTTCAACTAACACCCACCACCAGCTTTGGAATTTCAACTCAGATTTGAAGAGTGTTGTCAGGTCACATCTCTGAATGAAACTGGATGCTCAGGACATTTGTATTCGACCTGACAGTGAGTGAGAGCCAAGCTCTGTGATGCAAGGGGCTGGTAGAAGCTCTCCCATCAGACACAGAGAATAAATTCTGAGAAGAATAAAACAGAGCTCTGTTTAGACACACTCTCCATAAACAAAACTGTAAGAGCAAACTGAATACTTGCAGCCAATGCTGAATTATCATCTCACCCCTGCCCTTATTTCCCACTTTTCCTAAAGAAACCACCTGGATGAAACCTTTTGATTCAGAGATATCACCACCTTAGTGCTTAAGGGTAAGAGAAGGCCTAAGACATTTTGCCTTTACCACCCAGTAAAGCCAGTACAACTGAGAAAGAGCCTTGCTGTCTCCAGATTAATCATGTGTGATATTCAGAAACTGAAGGCAGATGCTACTTTTATGCAGCTGAGGATTGCTGAGGTAACTATTATTTATCATGTTTTGATATTTATACTTTACCCAATAATTATTTTCCTGTTATGGCAGGTGCTAACTTATCATTTTCCATATGGCCACAAAGGTGTTAGACCTTCCCTAATTATAGATAAAGCTATATTAATGGCTGCTGAGCAACAGCATCATCTGTGATGCTGAAAAAAAGCCTATGAAGTCTTCCCTCCCACAGCAGGGGGATAAATAGAAACTTAACAATAAACAAGTTTCCATGCACTAAAATACCCAAATTTCTTTAGAGAGAATTAAAATCCTCATTTTTCCTGGTTCAGAGAACTGATAGTATTTGCTTATTTTATGGCTATAAAGCTTATATGTTTTTCCCAGTCATATCAGACATTCTAATTATATCTACTGCCCACTTTACTATTCTATATCACAGCTAGAACAGCAGATCTCTGTATTCCTACAACAACAAAGGCAATGCTACAGCTGGCCCATAACATCAATGCCTGGTTAGCCTTTGCACCAGAAGAAGAAATACTGAAGCATAAATATTAAAATGACTGCAAACCCTTTGATATACACACAAAAAGGACACACAGTTGCTGAGAGAGAGGCAATCTGTTTGCACTTCTGCATATGCCTTGCAAGAAGACTTTTTCAGGCCTTTTCTACCTCCCTCTCCATTTCTTCCTTGCAGGCTTTGTCCAGTGATCACACTCCTTTACTGCCAGAGTCCAGACAGGTATTTCTCCAAATCCCATTAATTCTCCTTAGGAAGCCTGAGAACACTGCATCACCCAGGATGAGGATCCCCTTCCCCCCACCTCCAGGAACCCCGTACGCCTGTGACCCGTGTGCTGATCCTGATTTTCCAGCCACTGGAAATGAGGGGAGGGGCTGCAAGATGGAAACCACTGGAATTTACAGGCATTTGTTTTAAATCATCCTTGGGCAACAACTGCCTGGTAGACTGGAAACTGATTGCATTGCTAAAGGGATGATCCAGTTTCTTAAAGTATTTGCTTTGCAAGATAATGGGCAAAATGCAGTGCAAGTAGCTGATTTTATGCTGGGGCCCACTCCACCAGACACAGTAGCTGTCATTAAGGTCTTCAACCAAATAAAAAGGAGTTTGGCAACAAAAACAAACAAACAAACAAAACCACCTCCATTTTCTTCCTTTTCCTGCAGGCTGCTTCTTCCAGTTAATATTCAGTTACTCGGTGTGCAAGGTGGGCCATGGCATCTGCTAACACCCGACTAAAAACTCTGCACTGTGTTGTATTCTGGAAATCGTTCTGGAATTGCCTTGATGTTTTCCTTGACAAAAGATTCAAAATGTTCTCCATACTGGGATTTAGGAAATCATTATTTCAGCATGTTTACCTGCTACCTGCAAGAGACGCCAGGATTTTCTTGACATCAGCAGTAACTCAGGCAAACAGGACTCAGATGTTTGGTGCCACAAGAGTGGGGAGTGGTCCTGTCTTCTTCCATAGGCCTGGATCAGTGCACCATGGGTGGGAGGGCTGACTATTCAGGCTCCCTTTCACTTTCTGAGTGGATACAGATATAGGAGAGCTACAGCTTTTCTCCAAATTGAACCTGTCTTTTGTGTCACCAGATATTTAGCAGAGGAGCCAAGTCAGCTCTTCTGACAAAGAGAAATCATCAAGGCAAAAATTATTTCCCCAAAGCCACATTATTTCCAAAAACCTAATCCCAACTGCCACTGCTAGATTTGGCTTTATAATCTGAACAATCCTTTTGTCAATCCTCACCTCTGCTTCTGAATCACTAGACCCTGAGAAACTTCACTGGATCCCACACAGCCACAACAAGTGTATGTTTTTTTTCTTATTTATAACAACACAAAATGAGTTTTCTCGTCCAAAGATTGAGAATGAACAGGGGTCATAGAAATACTGAATATTTATCATTATTAAATTACTCTTTGGATGTTACCTTTGAGCTCAAGTAAATTACCAAATTTACAGAAAAAAATCTATTTTCTAAGGCATACTGCAGCCATAGTAGCTCCCTCTCTCTGTTGCAAAACATTCTCCATGATAGTTTCAAAATGCATGCTTTTAAACATATTTTTATTCAGAATTAAAGTTTTTTTGTTTTTTTTTTTTAAAGTACTCATGCACAGTGTAATGAGGTATACGTTTTTGGGCACCTTTGTGTAACAGGGACCCCCCACTCAAAGCCCCTGTAGAGAACTGAAGCCCTGAGTACCCCAAACACCAGATCCCATTCAAGCTGCAATGAGCACAAGTTGCATAATTGCACATGAATAAGATGCTCATGAAACAGATACTGATGCACTCCCTCCTTCCCTCCAGCACTCTATCCCAAAATCTCTCCAGATGTGTACATTTATTCCACTACAGCAGCAAATATACGTCCAGATTGCACCCATTTAGCTGCAGTGAAAGCAGCTTCCCTGCTGAATATGATGGTTTGCTAGGCATAAAGTGCATTTCAGCATTTGCATATGTAATTTCAGCCTATGTACAGTACTATGGAAAAATCCAGCTGTGACTTTGGGCGTTCCTAGTTGTTCCATGTCAAAAAACTGCAGGTCCTGGCAGTTCACATCAGGATTTAAATTAGTAAGGGAGTTTTTCATTGCACCAGAACTCCTGCTTCTTTCCATTTTTTTCACTGGACATACCCAGTTTGGCCAGCCATGGCCCTGGTCAAGTATGGAGCAGAAACAATGCAGAGAGATGTGTAAGCCTGCTATTTTATAATGATCATGATGCTTTTCTTTTCCCAATAGTTCTTTCTCTTTGGCATCAATATGACCATTTTTCTAACCCAGAAACACATTAATGCAAATTTATATCTGCTATGGAAAATACAGTAGTATTCAAGTTTTTAAAAAAATCTGTTAAGATTTGCCTTAAGGAGTTTCAGAGAAATGTAAACTGATAGAAAATTCATACACCCCAATCTGCACCTTTCAGCCTCATACTGTCCCATGCATCCAATTCTATCTCTAATAACCTTTTAATATCACTTCCTCCTCTGCCTTCAGTAAGCCCTATAGCATTCACCTTTGTCCTCAGAGAAATCTAGGTTAACATTACATTTGTGTAGCAGGTTCTACATTTTTTATTTTATTGGAAAAGCAGTCTAGCATGAAAGAATGAAGGCACAACCTTAGAATTACCTGAACCAGTGGAGAGAGATACTTCCAATCACCAGGGGAAAATCACTTAATACAGCTCAGTCCTCTTTTGAGACAATCTATTTGCCAGACAAAGCAATTATTTCATTTGGATAGTCCCTGCATTGCACTATGAACCTCAAGGCTGAAGCGAGGTTAAATATTCACGTATCTTCTTGATTATCAGGTACCAAGTAACCTACAAAATTTTTCCTTAATTTATTTTATCTTATAAGAAAAAAACCAAAACAAACAACGTAAATGTGTAACACAGAAAATGTAAATTATTTTTTCAGTTGTCCTGTAGATTAAAAATAAAACAAACAAATAAATAAATCAACCACATCATGCTTAAGAAAATGACAGAAAATTAACCTGAAACTCTAATATACTTTTTCACAGTATGAAGCCTTTGGCAGACTGTTATATTCCTCTTTGCATAAATTTGTCCCAATCATAAAAAAAATTTATCAAATGTTATTAACACCTAGATGTACAGCCAGTGTTTATCTGTATTTAAAATACAAGTACAGCTACAATGGTACCTGCAGACATCTGTTTTTCTGAAAAAGCACAATATCTAAAGCCATACATGTTTCTCTTTGGTTTAGAAATAATACACCAGTGAATTTATGCTTCAGCTGCTCGTTTCAGAGAACCAAAAGGCTAAATTTCTTCAGAGATGAGAAATAAATCAGTCTTCATGCTAGCTCAGCTCTGTGTCCCTCACGGGTGTAACAAAAGTGCTTAGGCAATTCTCAGAGGTTTCTGCAAACATCTACATGTCAACCTGCATTACACACACACTTTCAGAACAACAAATTCAGGCAAACTCTAAAGGCAGAAAGAACTGTTCTTGCAGTTCTGGAGACTCTGATGTGAACATCAGACACTGTAAAACTTTAGAGAAGTCACAAAAAAATTATCATCCATTGCTTGTGCCTCTTCACCTGATGTTTTACAAATACACAAGCTCAGCCCTCGCACCAGGAGCTACCCCAGATCAACGCAGACAGAAAGAAAAGAGCTACTTTAAACTGATCTGCTTCAGATAGGAACAGCTTCTTGTTATGGATTTATGCATGAGTGTGCAGGGAGGTGCTCATTCACAGAACCAGCTCAGTACACAATGGAAGCAAATATAGTCTACAAAACAAAAAAAAAAAAAAAAGGGCTCAACACCAGTCCCAGTGTTTATATTCCATGAAATAAAATAGACTACAACTTCGTTAAAACTCTCAAACTCTGCAGATTGCATTGCTTGGTCCATTTCCTGTAGAACATGTTATATCATTTCAGTATACTGGAAACACAGAAGTAAGTACAAATGTCAGTAAAACTGAAATCAAAGCTGTAGTTTCAGCTCCTTTTGAATTTTTCCCATAAAAATTAATTAGCTGAATTCGAAGTAAGCAAATCCCACTAAAGACAGTATTAGTCCCTGCAGAGGAATGCTCTAGAGGCAGAGAACTCCACTGCATCCCTTGTCTGAGTGCTACCATGGGAGTACCAGGACACCAATGTGCTGCCTGCTGAATCTGTGAATTCAGGGCATAGATGCATCCAGGTCACTGATGCCAGGGTGAATCCTTGCAGGCAGGCCCTGGGGAGAACTGACACCTTCTGCAGGCCCTGGGGGAGAGGTAGAAGGTGGCTCCCTGATGGATGCCAGGGTCTGTGCCAAGCTGCAGTCATGGGCACAGCCTGGCTTTCCAGCTGAACAAGAACTGGCAGCCTGTTCAATTGCTCCCTGCCTCTGCTCCCTCCCAAGGAAAAGAGAGGCTACAGGCTTCGGGCCAGGGGGCGTGGGTAGGGCAGAATTAAGATGTGCTGCAGTACAAATGTAGCAATGGGTATTAGATATATTTTTATATGTGTGTGTATACATGCACAAATACATACAGACACTACTTTCAGTTCAAAATGAACTTCACTTTTACAGTCCAGTGGTGCTGATTTCTCCTTGTAATTATGGGCTTATAAATACAAGCGTCCACCCAATCTTACCTTTAGCATGGTGAACATCTTGCTGCAATAATGAAATGAGCACAACATAAAGACTTATCTGGATATTACAATTCTAGCTGTATACACTTAGCCTGCAATAAGGGATTGAATTTAAATGTTTATAGCTTTCCAAACACTATTATGTGCTTGCAAATGTTAATTCAGTTTCAATGAAAGAGTCAATTTTTTTTTAACAATATAGAATGCATTTTAATACACTATTACGCACAATAGGCCAACAGTGAATGGACTCATAATTGATTTAGAAGCATGTTCTACCATCCTGCTACCTCTATCTCTTTAGTAAATCACTTTTTAATCGGGCTGGTCTAAGCTGACCCATACAGAGCTTTATTTAATTTATTATGGAATTTATATATAAGGTTGACTAGTAATGCATGGCTACAGCAGCATTAAACAAATTGTACAGTGAATAACAAAGAGGGAAAAGAGAACAAGAATTCAAATAATCTAAGCATATTGCCAAGGTTAAGACAGGTTCCAAATGAGCAATGTTATTCAAATGTTTAAGAACGGGAAAGACGAAAAGGGCTCTGACACCATTATGGTTTGTACGGAAAGAAAAAAAATGGCTGGGTTTGAGTCAATTATTAAAGAAAAGATAAGGGAGACAAAAATCTCAAAAAATGCATTAGTTGGCTCTCATTCCTCCTAATGTAAAGGAGGATAATTATAATAAAACAAGAAATAGAGGCCTAACAATCACTCCAAAGCTTCTTTTTCTGTGTGCCTATAAACTTTACTGAAAATACTAACAAGGACAAGGCACTGAATTAATGCTGCAGTGAGAGTTTTTCTGTTATCCAGTAAGTGTAGGATAAAGCCCAGCAAAGATTCAGAATAGGGCCTATCCATCTACAGCGAGCATTTAATAAATTATTTGCAGAATGCTTTGACTCAAGATGTCTAAGCATGTATGCTTATTTAGAATGCACATGCATTTAGTTGCATAATAACAAATAAATATTTTCCCCAGTTTTTAAAAAATTAAGATCTCCAATCTTTTCCTTGGCAGAGATGGGAAGCATCTGCTTAGGCATCAGTTTGTGCAAGACCTGGTACTTAATGGGGAGAGCCACTATTGCCATCGTTGCCACATCCATGCACACACTTTCCCCTTCCTTGTGGAAGCTTGCTGTTCACAAGCATGGTTCAGCAAGAAAAATAAATCCCTGGTGTATCTGTCATAGTTAAATACAGTTATCTTGTTATGATTTTTTGCACATACATGTTGAATTTTCAACTCCTGACCTAAAAGCAATCCCAACAATTTTTTTTTCCCCCAGATATTTAGAAACAAAGCATTGAAGACCTTATGAAAATGAAGGGACAAAGAATAAGGACAAAGAAAGTCCATTCTGACAACAAGAGCACCTGCTCCACAAGCTAGATGGCTCAGAAGATCTGTAATAGGATGGGAGCATTTCCTCAGTGACCACTGACTTGAAACCACCTCCAGGTCATTATCGAGTTGCCATCAGTCACCACTGGTTTGGTAGTCAACTTGAAATGAGCTGGTCCTCTCTGCCCAAGGTCCACATCATAAATTGGCAACACTGAGAGAGTCTTGGCAGGGAGGTCAAGGATTGAATGGGCACAGAGACTCATCTCTAAAGGTGATCTGTCTAGGTCAGGGTTCAGACATATTTGTGAGAGAAGCGTGCCTTGCCATTGTCTCCTGCTGTACAACTGCAGAAAAATACAGGAATTCATCTTCAAGTGCTGTCACAAGCCAGCACCTTTCACAAGGATTAAGTGCCCATTAAAAAAATACATTCATCTGCAGCAGGACAAGCCTGTAACTTTTAAATCACACCTATTGTTACAGCAGTACTACAAAACATTGTAAAGTAAAGAACAAACAAAAAGCAACAGAACAACTATAGATGATTATATTTCAGCCTTGGAAAACCAAATTGCAAAGCTTATACACAACTCCGAGTTTTACATGTTCTGCAAGTGGTTTTCCTCCTGTAACTGTGGCAGAGAAATCCATAAACATATCAAGACTAGTCAAAGCCAGTTCTGCTAACTCAAAATACTCACTGAGACAGAGACTGATTCAGAAGACCCTTTAGAAACCACTTTCCACTTTAGCTTGTCCACCAGGGAAAAAAGGTCAGATCAAAGGATATGATTAATTTTGACACAGACCATAATTTCCACCAAAAGGGGTATGTTTACATGGCAGGTAAACTGCCAAGGCTTGACTATAAACCTAAAGCCTGTTTTCCTTAAAATACCAATTGTGTGCAATGCCATCCCAAGAAGCTTCTGTTCCATAGGACTCCAGAAGCAATTCAATCTCTACACTCCTTTATCTGTCTGACAGAGGAGTGACCACTCGCCACATGCTTGCAGACCCTCTTGGCTAGGGAGAAAGTATGAGGGCTGAAGTGATGTTCTGATTATCACTGTTAAAATCACCTCCAGGGTGATGCTAAGATTGCTTCCTCCTAGACCAAAAGCCAAATTACAACTACAGAGATATCAGGCTCCTGCAACCCTCCAGTCTAAAGATGAGGAAGGGGACAGGTACATTCATGTATGTTTTACACAAGCTGCAGAGTAAGGCTTGTAACTTGCCAAGTTACCTCATTACATTCCTTTATCCCTAAGACCAAGACTGTGTCCCTAAAAGATGAATGTCATATCCTGTTTAGGGCTAAATGAATAAAATGTATGAATAAATGAAGCTACCTATTACAAACATTACATCCTCTATAATCTTCACATTTCCAGAGATTTGAATGTATAAGAAGTGCAACACAGTCAGTGTAGTTGCCAAGCATAAGTAACTTCTCCAGTCCTCTACACAATACAAAAGAGAAGGTCAGTAATATATTACACTTAATGCTATTTTGACAGGGTGGATTACCTAAACAACAGTTCATGCGTATTTAAACAGAAATAACAGAGTTGTCAGGGATCTGCAGCTTTAAGTGCCCGAAACACCAGATGTCTGCAGTGCAATAGACCTTCATATTCAGAAAAGAAAATAAATTGGGACTCAACTGTCTTATCGCTGAGATCAGTGTCAATTCTGCAACAGATTAATCTTTGATCATCGTATGCTTGAGTTCTGCAAAACCCAGCTAAATAAAGAAAGACATGAAAAAAATTAAACAAGAAGGAACACCTGTGACAATAGCAAAATAATGCTGATGAACTATATTATGGAAATAGATGAACTAATCCATATTAGTTTTCCTATTAAAAAAAAAAAAAACAAACTCAAAACTTCTCCAAACCACTTAAACAAAGTCTGAGCCACATACAATTGGTGTGCAGGAGAAAAGCCTGAGACCAAGGATCTCAGCAGAAGAGACAAAATACAGACATTAAGTATATAATCCTAGTCACATGAATCCCTCCAGACCTAATCCAGGATCCTGTGTAATCCCTTCACCCCACTGTCAGAGAGAATGTTAGAAGAGAGAAGCAGATGCAGATGGGCCCTCCCACTTTCCCCAGCGCACAGCAATCCAAAGTTTCCATAGGATCTGCTGAACAACTACTACTGTGGCAACAACTTGCAGGGATCTGTCAAGGATCAAGATCCTCCATGCAGGAGACTACACACAGAGATGAAATATAAAGCTCACTCACTCCAACTTTACACTTACTCAGCTATGACATCTCTAAATAGTGTAACCCCTTAATACTATCCCTGGTAGCAAAATTCTGATGGAAGACATGCCATTTAGGAGCCAGGGATGGCAAAAGATCCAGCAACCCTGAGTGAAGAAACCTTGGACAAACACACCTTTCATTTCTGGTATAGCAGTTCAGCATTTCATACCAGGGTGGCAGTAGCTGTAAAAACAGATAAAACCCACAGAATGCGAATGAAACTCCCCAAAGCATAACTTGAAAAGAGATTTGTCCTTGCTCCCCTTTTTTCAAGCCAGAAGCAGAGGTAGGCTGCTGTTATGAATGTGACTCAAGACATTTATTAATCAAAATATGCTAAGAACTTCCTCATTGCCAAGTTGAAGAGTTATTTATACTTCAACGGGATTATGCCCCTTAGCCATTTAGAATAAAAATGCTGCTGTTTAAACAAGTATTCTCATTATGGATGTAATAAAACTCTGAAGCACTATTGAAAGTTATGCAATAATTTGTCTCTTAGGAAAGATGAATGGCAAAGTTGGGTGCCCAGGACTTAAAATTCATTAATGTCTTAATAGTGAAAAAGATATTAATCTCTCTTCATTAGCTCACCAAAATGAACCAAGGCAAGTTAGAAAATGTTCTGAGACATTATTCGATTTCAAATGAATATGCCTCAAGTATTGCTCTTCCAAAAAGCCATTATAAACAACACAGAAAGGGGAAAATAATTTGAAAAATTACTTTGACATTGTCCTTTAATCATGCATTGTATTCAGGAAAATTATTCTAATGCATCTCTTACATGACTAAATGGCTGCAGTATATAAATAGCATGCTCTCCAGAATACCATGCAGAATAGCTGATGATTTAATGCATTACACAGGAACTGAATTATATTTAAAGGAATAAGATGATGGAGTGAGATGCTTTTAAAATATAATATAGGTAAAGTAAAACAAAAATCCCATAGGGTTAGGGTATTTTCTATAGTGTTAAAGTACTATCCTATTTAAGCAATGATTATGTTAAAAATATTGTTACCATTTTATTGTTGTTTACTAATTCTATTTTTTTTTCCTACTGATTCAGCTTTCACTGTAATATTTGAAGGGACCAGAATGAAAATTTTAGTCCCTGATCAGAATTATAATCATCTTCTAGAAATAAAAGAATACAAAATTTTGAAAGGTATAAGAACAAACCCTATTATCAAGTACCATAAGCACAATTCATTGAGCAGATTCTATTTCTGTATGCAATAAAATAATATAGAATTAAATAATTCTTCTAAAATAACAAAAATTCAGGATTTCATGACCACTAAATAATCCTCATTCTTTCTTTCTAATAAGCTGTTATGAGACTGAATATGTGGATTGAAAAGAGGCTGTCAGGATGGGAATTTCAGGTGGAGGAGAGTCAGCTTCCATTAGCATTTAGGAGCTTAAGGAGTTCTAACTTCTGCTCCTGACATGAAATGTAAAAAATAATTATTAGAAAACAACAATGTGCATATTAGTTACTGCTCATACAATTGTTATACATTAGGAATTAGTTGTACACCATGACCAGAATAGCAAAAGAGCCTAATTTGGTTTTTTTTTGCTTGGCTTGCTGCTGCATGGGTTCTCAGTTCTCCAGGTCTCATTCAAAACTAGATATTTGATTATTTATCTAATGAATCAGGCACTAACCACAAACCTCCCAGGTGTATTAGGAAGACTCAAGTGACTGTCCCAAACCAGGAGGTGAAGAGAAGTGCCCCAACATGACATCACTAGCTCACAGCAGTACTTCTTGATGACTTTGCTGCCACCCTTCAGTCATGCCAGAACTGGAAAAAATGAGCTGGCTTCTTCACCCTGGTATTTCTTTTCAATGTTGTTTCAAACTTCTCACTAGTGGTAAAATTATGTACTGGCAAGAACAGCAGGTGTTTATTTTTAAATATAGCAGCAATTCCAGAAGACTGAAGATACTGACATAGGGCAAGGAACAAAACTATGATGTCTGCCCCACTCACAAGCCAATGTAAGATTGATAGCCCATTTAAACCCAAATTGTAAGTAGCTTCAGGCCATTAATATTAATTAGGTCAAGACTAATAGGCTCTCATGAGTGGACTGTTTAGCAGGTCAGAGGCAATGAAAAGGTGGTAAACAATTTACTGCATAATGAAGTTTGCAGGCACATGACACATGTCTCTACCACTGTAACTATGCACCTCTCTCAAAGTCAGATTGCTGAAAGCTGGCCAGACTACCTGCCTACTCAGATAATGGGTGAAACATAAAAATCCTAATTTAAATAAAGTGGTTTCACTAAAAATGCTCCAAATTCCAGCCAGGGGGTACCTTCAGTGTATCTGAGAACACAAGGCTGGGGCTTTTGTGGCAGGAGGAACTGGGGAGCATCCATCACTGGCCATGTCCTTTCACATCCCTTCAGGCAGAACACTCCAGCTCCTCCTGCAAAGTGCTCCCTCATAGGAAAAGAGGACACTCATAGCTCACCCGAAACATGGATTCATTCATTGCTTGGCCTGTCATTTGTTACCACATTAGATGTTCCCTGGGCACCACAGCTTGTAACATGGACATGAATCCAGTTAAGGAGATCACTAAATGCGTGAAAATCAAGTTCAACATTTTCCTAATTGGATGGTAATGCATTCTGATCAATTAAATTAAAATTAGAAATGCAAAGAGCAGTTATACAAAGAATACATGGACTTTGTCACAAATAGCTTGACAAAAGCACACAAGCATGTTGATGACCATTAAAAATAGTTTTATTTCTTTATTCTCATATGTGGAGTCAATTTAAATATCTCATTTAATAATTTTCTTCACAGGACATTTGCACTTGTCTGAACATAACAATATTTAGAGAAGTGCTCTACTTTTCTATTTTTTTTCTTATTTGTAATCCTCACAAACACAACACAGGCTGCTTCCATGGACTAAATTTCTATCCTTTTTCTATGTTATGAAACTCTTCCCGTTGCCACTATTAAATTCAAAACTGTGCAGGAGGACTTCCCAATGCACCCCCCTACCATTTAAGTTCCACTTGAAAACTCAAAATAGCATTCAAATGGAAGTAAAGTACAGCAGAGGCCAAGGGTGGGCACTATACAGAGGGATCAATTTCAACCATTGGCAAGAATAACAGGGCAAGTCTATAACAATATGTCTCATATTGGGAGTCTTCATTACTTTTAATTTACCTGTGATTTTGAATGTTTTTACTTCAGGAGATCCCCCACCTGCCATTCTTCCCTTTTTCATAAAGGGCATAATTTTCAGAAGTACTGATCATCTCCCTTTGTAAAGCAAGTACTTAGAGATGCCTCAATTCAGACACGGAAGAACTGAGATTCCTCAAAAAAAACACACCATTCTGGAAGTCTTGCCCACATTATTTTACTTCAAGCTGATTTTATTTTTTCATAATACATTAATTCTAAAGGAAATACTTTATTTTACTATTGCCCATATAAAACTGACTCAATCCTCCCTTTCACACCGTGCCATAACTTGCCTGCCTCAAAGTTATCTATCAATGCTTGGCACAGATAAAGGGCAGGAAGGATGTGAAAGTGCCAATATTGGTCCTCAGGCTCATATACACAAACTGAGTTCCCTGGAACGTGATACATTTGAGTCAACTGAATAGTGCAAAGAGACAAAACAGTTTTGAAAATCTAATCTTTATCAGAAAAGCAGAGGGAAAGGACAGTAACAGAAAGATTAAATCTTTTGTAGATCTTGCAAGATGCTGATGCCTCCTGTGTCTTTAGAGTTTCTAAGAGCACATGGTCACCAATCAAGGCCACAATATAAGAACAGTCATTCAAAAAAGGCAACTTGAACAGCTCACAACTGGACACAGTCCTGGTGTGCTCCTGCTCAATGTGAAAACAGGCCAGACAGCATGGGGAATCCTCTCACAAGGTGTGGGAACTGCACTACCTCCCCATCTCAGAGGTTTGTGTGCCAGTGCTCTGCACTTACACCTGCAGAATGCCCTGTTCATCACACATCCTGAATGTACCACTGCTGCATGACAATCTTAACAAAATGTCCTCTCTAGCCCTGATGTTTTGGCTCAGCAGCCACACTATATGCCTACCAAAAAGCTGCAAGTGTATGTTGACTTTCCATACTTCACAGCCATGCCAAAACACACAAAAGCTTTACATGACATATGGCCTTGGGCCTGCATGGAGCTACTGAGCACTGTGGTCATGTAAAGACACAACTTGAAAAATAACACTTTTAACACAACCAATATCTACCTAGTGAACATCTAAAAATGTAATTAAAACACCTGTTGTGACAAAATGGAAGATTATGATACCCTATCACTCACTCCACTAGGAATCACTGCTATCCGTTACCAGCTTTTGATTCTGGAAACACACCAGAATAGATTAAAGCACAACAAATTTGAATGACATATTAACATGTTATGCACAAATGGTACTTCTCAAAACCCAAGCATAAGCACTTTGATGATATAGGGGGAAAAACAGTAATACATTTTTTTCCCTCCTGTTTCTTTGGTGCTAAATTTATGTAGGTCCCTGAAAAGCAACTTTCTGAGAAATTCTATCAGTTCCAAATCTCATAGAATGTGATGTATATCTACAGCCAGAGGGAAATCTGCCATCTCCTCTAGAGTCACAGAGCATCTTTCTGTCTGCCCCTGACAGACAGGAAAAATGCTTCCTCTAATCATGCAGATTATGAAGCTGGTTTAAGACCACATGAGGCAATAACCGCTGGCATGAGGTCCTGGCACGAGGTCCTGGCACATCCCCACCTCCAAGCGCATTGATCTGACTAATTAGACTACCTAGATGTTACATTTTCTCTCCTGAACAGATAGTTTCAGTTGGACACTGTGGCTGATGTGGCCTCAGTACTTTATAACACTTGTAATAGGGCTCAAGTCCTGTTTATGCAAAGGAATGAAAGCTGTAATTCCCACAGGCAAAACATACATGACAAAACTTATACCCTCTCTCTTCCATAGGAAAAAAAAGTTATTATCTTTACCTCAAAATATTGATATTTTAGAAGAAAATAATGAAAAAGAAATTATCTATAATGTCCAACACCTCTGCTGCACTGAATGGTATTTATGGATTACTTCAGCAACTGGTCTTGTATCCTTTCCTGACAATGGCTCTGTGGGCCAAAAGACAGAACTGTGAACAGCTTACACCTCGCTATACAGCTCCAACTTCCTCATTCTAGAGGCACTGACTGTGTCATGGTTCTCTAAGAAATTTCAGTTAAACTGAGTCACTCTGTCAAAGGCAGTTCATTTTACCTCAGACATAGCTACAGAATCAGCAGCACCAGGAGATGAAAGTAAATGTACAGCTCATGAAGAGGTGCCAAGGAGCAATTTGGGCAACAGAGTCTGACACAGCCTCTAAGTGTCACTGGGGAGCTGTGAAATCACACCTCAACTCCTCAGAAACAGAATGGTCCACCAGCACCACAGAAGAGACACAGATGCCTTATGCAAGCACACGAGTATCCTTGGTGTTTGTACAATCTCCCTTTATTCATGCAAAACAAATAATGAGTGCAAAATACTGCAGAGAGCCTAGGGAGAACCTGCTGCATGTCACAGAACTGGAAAAAAAGCAAGAAAGATGAAGCTTGCTTAAGGAGATTATAATACATTAAATCATATATCATTTAACCCAATTTACTTTACAAATCTAATCTAAACATGCTCCAAAACAAACACACCGTTGTGACACTTCAGTCACCAGTTCCTTTTTGTTTCAAGCAGCAACATGTACAAAGTGACTCAATACAGGCTCCAGATGGCAAAATATTTGATCATACAGTTAGCTTGAAGTGTACCAGAGTGCAATTTGACCTTGTATTTTTCTCACAGAGCTAGTTTCCAAAGTCCCCATTACACCTTGTCCCAGCAGTATCCTCTTGTCACCTGTTCTGCCATTTTCTGGCTTCCCCAGCTTTGCCAGTGGAGCTGTTTGAGGCCATGATGAGGCTGTGCTCTGATCTGATGGAACAGTCCAACCAACCCAACCCCACATGATGCTCTCTCAGCCATCAGCAACAGGGGGTTTTTAAAGCAGCTTTGCCACCCAGCACCCAGCACAGGTCTCCATGCACAATGAAGGCAGTTTCCCAACTACAAACTGGTAATGTCCTCTTAAGGGAAGTGTTTTGGGGTTTTTTAAGGGCCATGCTAACTGAGATCACAAACAGTATCTCACCCATTTTATTATAAACATGCCACTCTCACTCTAAAATTAGCCTTGGAGTATTTGTTGTCACAGGGTCAGTGATATTTTGATTAACTTCCCTTTTATCATATACAGAGTCAATCATCCTTCGCATATGCAATGCAGGGCACATAAAACCTGCCACAAGCATGAGACACGTTGGTCTTGAGGCTCCCTTGTTTATAACATCCTAAAGCCTGACCCCTTTAAGACGGGCTGAGCTCTGCTTATCTGATGGAGGAGCAGGGCTGCACACTTTGTTCAGTGACTGAGCTCATTACTTCCCAAGCAGCAACTGAAGTTAAGGTCTAACACATGGAGCATACTCCCAAACACTCAACAAAAGATTGCTTCAATTCATTTTACACTGCAAAAGGATTATTACACATCAAGTTATTTTACATTGTCTTTTTGCAGAAAGACTGTTTCCATTTTTAGAAGGGAAATTTCTCCTCGGAGTATTTTTGTTAAGGACATTAAGGGCAAATACACATTAATAAGACTTCTCCTCCTTCCCCAGCCCTATATAACCTCTTCTGAAGGTTCACTAGAAAATAAGCTACAAACCATCCTGTACACTACTTCTGCTCTAGTAAGACGGACATGTAATCAAAAGAAGCAAATTGGTATAAGCTACTATAAGGTAGAAGTGCTGTATACTGCAGAAAACACATTTATTCCAGTTCACTATATGCAGTTAAAACTGGAGAGAAAATCCAGATGATCAGTAATTTCACAGCTGGCTGCCTTCTCTCCTCTTTGATATTATTTGTAAAATCTTTCCGTGGCCTCTGAATGTGTGAGCAAAGTAATAATTCATTCATTTACTTGTGGGTAGGAGAAATTAAAATAGCTCACTTTATTGAAGATGCTGAATAGACAAGAAATACTTACAACATGCTCTGAATCAAATTACCAAGATGTCATAAATTATGTTAAAAAATACTCAACCATCTACAGTGCCATAATAATATAAACAAGAAGCAAAACTTCAGAAACCTAATATTGAAGAACATGAATATTCTTTGTTCTGGACAATATCTGGATTTGACAGAGGAAAATTAAATAAAATCCTGGAAAATCTAGTCAAGTGTTTATATAGTTTATCTGTTATGCAAACAAATATTTGCATAAAAGGTAGGCCTGGTATTCCAAAAGAAAATATATGACTGAAATTGATATGTAACACCCAATTATTTTCACCTTTTCCATCCAAATGTGAGGTTCCCTGAATGGCCATGACAAAACTAAATGATGCAAATAAGTTCAGAAGAAAGTACTTTTGCTTTTTAAAAATACAAATAGGCCCAGAAGTAATTGAATAATGTTGCATTTTTCTGGATAAAGTTCATAATTGTGGCAAAGCCTTTACAGAGGGTATTTTCACCCCGTACCTCTTCAGGTTTGGGAAGACAGGTCCCACAGCAGCAGCACAGGTAAAGGCACTGAAACTTAAGGGTTGGCAGAAAAAGTTGGCATCCTGCGAGCAGAGTTAAGTGGGAGCTGGCTAAGTACATCTTATCCTCACAAAACTGTGACCTCAGGCTCCATCTATATTCATGTTTTGCTTTAGAGCAGGAGAGCATTTGTGAAGCAAATTCCCTGCCGGCTCCTCCCCATCACGCCCTGATTCCAGTCACAAAGCCGGTTTGGAGCTCCTCAATTAGCTTGCTTTCAATGAGATTGTTTGAGGCTAAGAAAGTCTGCAGCAGGGAATTTCCTCTCACCCCTCAGTCCGAAACAACAGCTGTCCCTCTTTTTTGAGGAAACCAGCCCTGTTTTGTTTTGTGTTCGGATTTTTAGGGGTTTTTTTGGGTTTTTTGTTTTTTTTTTTTTTTTTTTGGTCTGTTTTTTTTTTTGTTGGGGGGTGGTGAAAGCCTTTTTGTTGTTTGGATTCTTTTTTAGTAGACCACTTCATCAGTGCATTATGCCTAAATGAATTGCCAAGACTGGCACTCTCAGCAATTCTTCCCAACATAAAGTGGTTACTCCTGTAGCATAAACAGCTTTCTAAGAAAACACGACCTGGAAGTTGAACTCGCTTACAACAGGACTAAATCAATGCTCAAAAAGAGCAACAGCTTCACATTCTGAAAAGTTGCCACTAGGCATCATTTGCACATCTTGTAAAAAAACCAAAGTAGAATGCTGAGTGATGTATTCACTAACCTTTTACTGTGGGCAAGGCATTTCACATCTGGCTTTCTCCAACATGCACTCTCAGTAGGAGAACCCCAGAAAGCAATTCCAGGAGGGGTGTCCTACCCCCCCTACCCCCTGTAATGCAGAGTCTTGGAAAGCCTCCTGCCAACAATGGATACATTCTTGAAAAGGGCTCTCTTCCCTGCGGTGTTAAACTCCTCCAAGGGGAACCTCTAGTGACGGGAACTTTTAGAAGAGGGAGACGCTCAGTGAGGTGAAAAAGAAAAAACCACAGGGGACAATTTGCTTACAAACACAGTAACTCTGTAATTTCTATAATTTCTGTAAAATCTGTAATTTCACTTGAGGCTATGATTTCCACAGATCTTCAGCCTTTGCTTCTCAGCTGGACTCATTCCATACAAGCAAATTACAACTATTCAAAGACGAACACTGAATTAGGCATCAAGCCGGGCATACGCATTACTTTTAAACAAAAGAAATGAAGCCTTTAGATAAATAGATAAATAAGTAGCTAAACAGAAGAAAAGACAGGCAGATTATTTCGATAGGCAAAGACTGCTGCAGAGGGAATTCTTTCCTCTTTGCAGCATGATCATTTAGTCTGATCTTGCCTTGACAGGATGGGTGCTACATTACAGTTCCAAATTCACCCCGCTTTTGGGTTTTTTATTTCTTGACAAACAACCAGGAAAAAAAAAATGCAAAAAGAGACAGAAGAATTTCTCCTAACAGCATTTGACTCGGTAATAGCTATGATAACACGACACACTGTCAAAGGAAACCATCACATTCCTATACAAAGGCCCGCAAGCGCCTGGAGGGATCTGCCCACATGTCTGCAGCTTCCCTATTAGTGCCCTAGAGCAATCCAAGCAAGCTGCCAGCCAAGGCTCTAACTATATTTTATTAGTTTCAGGCCTTCATTTTTAGCGAGTCATCACCCTTTTAACAGCAGATGATGCCCTCTAGTTGGAATCAATGTGAGTGACCAGCTCACAATAGGCCGGATTAATGATGAAAAATGTGTAGTCAGCCTGGAGGGCTTTGGACATTTATCACCCACCGGGTCTGCCAAGGGGTGGGCTGCCCCCGGCACATCAGCACGACACCCACCCTGCCTTAGAGCGGGCGCTGGGACGCGGCTTAATGAGCCTCGCGTGAGACAAGCAGCGGAGCACCCCGGCTCAGGCATTTCCATCTTGCACCCAAACACGGCCGGGACTGCCCTCCCTCCCTTCTCATCGCCTGTCTTGCAGGCAGAGTACAGCAACCACGGCGTATATTTCCAAATTCCACCTCAAGTCGCATTGGAAAGCGGAAAGTTTCTTATTCAGAGAAAAAGCCCGGACAAACGGCGCTGCAAAATTTCTCTTTGCTAATCCATCCAGGGAAGAAACTTTTTGACAGGTGAGTGAAGCCTCATTACAATTTCATCAACATAATGAAAGGTGGGCAAGTAGATTTTGTGCCTGGCTCATAAATATTCATGTGGATTTTACATACCAGAGGAGTAGTATCTCATTAAAGTAGCGGAACCTGCATCATACATTATAAACATCTTCCTCTAAACTTCCGATGTCACCAAGGGCTGTCTGCAATAGGCAGTGACATAACTCACATTGAAACAGAGATGCACCAGCCACTATGCCAATGCTACCTCAAAAGTTATCCTTCCAGTTGTCATAAAAAGGGTGATGAGATGTACAAACACGGTGAACAGAAACTGTAGAGGTGTCGTCAAAATGTGCATTTTCATCAACAGCAGCGCAGGGAAAATGAAGCACTGCCAAAATACATACATCAGAAGCTTCTGCTAGAGACCCAATGAGGAACAATAACCATGCGCTGAATTTTGAAAAAAAATTTAAATCCTAGACCTGAGATTAGGCATAGGGTGGATGGGAGATGTTTTAGTATGTAAAAAAGGCATAATCATGCGGTTAAATGCCCTTCTCTTGAGGCCTGATACCTCTCTGTCCATTCTGCATTGATCTATTTCCACAATCTTCAAACAATGTCCTGTCAGGAATAAAGAATTAACAAAACAGACTTGTTTGTTAGCACAACTAACAAACTTGCTCAAGACTCATCTCATTTTTACAAGGAAATGAGGGCTTTGTCCTTCATTAAAAACTGTAAGTGCAGCCATACTGTTTTCTCTTTTTTTTTTTAATTTGTAACTTTAAGGGTTCATACAGCCTTGGAAAAAGAAAGCAAGATTTCCTTATGAAGAATTTATCATCCATTCAAACAGTTTTCAGGGCTTGACATGGAAATAAATTATTATCTCAACTGATTTTTTAATTTAAAAAGAAAAGTATATTAAAAATTAGACTAAAGTCTGTCCATTTAATATTAAATGTCTGTAATCTTGCTTTCCATAGCAAAGAGATCTGATAAAGAGCTTTGGTTTGGCAAATGTTCTAAAGGCCCTAGAGAAACAGTCGCTATGTTTTGAACATTTCAAGAAGATCTCTTCATATTTAAAGAAGTTATTTGCACTGCTACACTACGAGAGATATAACAAATTCCTAAATCATAAATTGAGGTTCAAATTACTAATCATGCTTATTAAAAAAAAAAAAAAAACACAAACAAAAAAACCCACAAATTTGCAAGATTAGTAACATTACTAAATTACAAAAGAGCTTATTCAACCTAACAGCATCAAAATCTTTAATAGCTACCTTAAACCTCCTCTACTGTTCTCAGTAGTCTTTCTCCTGACAGCCACTCCCAATGCAAAAACGAGGGAGGCACTCCTACTGTTTTGGTGGAAATTGCAGCCTCACCTCATGCCAAACTAGGAGCAACATCCCACCACACTACAACGGGATCAGACCTGGGATCAGACTGGGCTCTCACAGGCCTCCCCTTCCAGGACAGCCACAACTGATGTGCAAATATAAGAAGGGTCTCCTCTGATCCCACCCCAACACATAAACCACACGTGGAGTGAAAACACTCTGGTAGATTCAATATTGTAGAATATAATTCTTTATAGAGTGATCCATCATCTCCCATCCAGCAGTCCTGATAAATGGTCCTTCTTGTTTAGCTCAGTGCACACTTTAAACTGATCTGCAGAATTAGTGCAGCCGTTAATTTTGCATGTAACATATAATACTTTGCAATTATTATTTTATGAAAAAAGGCAAACAATATATTTGCTGCAAAATTTAATCAATCCCTTAAAATTTTCTCTCTTCTGTTCACTGTTCATTTCATACTCTAAAAGTTGTTCTCGGATAAGCCTTACACAATACACTTTGCTAACTTTGCTAAATTCGTGTAATTTGTGAAAATTCCCAAATCTTTCGTTCAACTCATTGCTAAGGACATTAGCACTACCTCCATTTAAGCAAAATCTTAGTCATGTCCCATAGCTGTGGGGACATGATCACCATGATTAGGACACCATCTTTTAAGGAGGAAAATGTATTTTTACTGCCTTTGTTCAGCACACATTTTAGCAGTCACTTTTGTTGGTATCACACTGGAAGAAGTTGAAAGATCCACTGCAATTCTTATTAACAGCAACAAGGATTCTTAAAAGAAGTTTTGTTTGGTTGCATTCTTTATGATTGTTAACCATAAAAGGACACGGTCATTTTCTGGATCTCCTTAGATTCATCTGAGTACATGGAACTGGGAGAAACAGCGAAGTATCATGTGTATCCACCATAACTGAGCTTTATAAATTTTCCTTATTCCCTGCATCAATTGTTTTGGTCCATGTTTTCTTATTTTTCTTTGCCATGTGGTTATTCTGTATTCACACCTATCAAATATTAAAACCCACAAAGCACTGATAATCCTTGATTTTACTGAGAATGAGACCACAATGGGGAGATGGCACTAGTGGGGTTGTATATTAGCCTTTCATCTCTGGAGGCCGATGTTCCAGTGCATCTGAGGCCACAAGTTAACAGATTTGTGATCACGCCTTCATCCCTAGTGGACATTTGCTGGCATCAAGAACCAACTCTACAATTAGCAATTTCCACTCAAGTTGAGACCCAGGACTGAAACATGGTAGTTTACAAGTCAGGGTGAAGGTTCATGAGCTCAGCCATTTTGCAGTAGTTTATAGGCTTTTCCTTCATATCAACTTGTTATGTTTGTTAAATACATGTGTAAGGAAAAAGGAACTAACAAGCTGTCTCAAAAAACATCTTTTCCAAAGGTGTGAAATTACACATTCCAACTCTATTCCTATATCCAGAAATTCACATAGAAAAGTTGCATTGCAAAGGCTCTAATTTTCTTTATTTCATTCTTATTTTTAGCAAGCACTGTTGATCAGTATTTGCTTTTTTTTTCTTGAAAAGAAAAACAATAGTATATATTAGACAGCAAAATGTCAAGTGCCATGCCCAATGCTGAAGACAGGGCAACCACAGATGGAAAGTACAGTTTAGCTTTATGGCAAAGTACAGTGGGTCTGATCAAAAATTGCCTTTTGATTTTGGCTATCACAACTTTCACTGGCTAAGTTTGTTCCACTGTAAACCTGATTATTTCTTCCCAGCAAAAAAATGCTTTTGTCAGCACTCTCATTGCCTGGTTGAATGGTAACAAGTTTGGGTTAGTGCTTATTTTTCTCTCCAGTAAAACTCCAAAGTATATTAGGGGTTAGTAGCACTATGTAAAGAGCATCCTTAATTAACATTACTACAAGAAAAAGACTGCTAAGTCTTGAACCTAAAATGAAAAGCATCAAGGCTTTGGGTAAAAGAACACTGGGGACGAGACCTGGGAAAGCACAAACCTGGCTCTGTAGTTTCTCTTCACAAATGGATGAGGCCTCCTAATACTCCAACAGAGTTTCTGCCTGGGACATGACCAGGCTCAGCCAACTAAAAGATTCAGGATGTGCAGGGCAGGCAGAATCTGAACATTAAGTCAATTCTGTTAAGAGACCTGAAAAGGAGCTGTGGCCACTGTACTAGATAGGAGATACTGAGAGACTAGAGGAGAAATAAGGGAAAGCCTATGCTTTTTCCAAGATGAAAGGCAATGCTTTCTCTGATACTAAAGAAAAAAAAAAATCTTATCTGGTTTAGCACAAAAGACTGTGAATCCAGATATGTCCCCCACTACTGCTTTTGCTCTTTCTTTTACCTGTTATTTTTCTTCCTTTATACACATTCTAATTATTAAGGTTACAATGTTAAGAACAGTGCCAAGCTGACATGCACAAAAAAGACCACTATGCTTCCTAGAAAGGAATTCTGGAGGTTACCTGAGGGGGTAACTCTGCACCTCACCTACACTTGTTCCAAGCATCTCACTCATGCCTACCAAGGAGGTAAGGGATAAGCACTATAGTTACACAGCTCTACAAAGAATACCTCCTTGGCTTCCAACTTGAAATGGAATCTTTAATCAGAACACCATTTTATTTTTTTTACTGCCCTTCACAAAGGGAGTGAAACATTTCTGTAATTAACTTTACCCTGGAGCAGGCAAGGAAGAGCTGTCCCTCATTCACAATAAGAGCTAGGGTTTTTTTGTTTGTTTGTTTTCCAGGAGATCAATATATCTGAGGCATGAAGGATTACTGTTTTTACAGTAAATAACATCCACCTCTAGGCAGGAGGTGGGCAGGACCACCTTACTGCTTTCAGATACTTTTCAGGAAGATGGATACTCCAGGAAAGGTGGTAAAATAAAATTATTTCCTTGGTGTCTGTGGTCTGTTCCCCTTCCTCAACTTATCCTGCACAGTGCCTACATATCTACTAGAAAAGGACAAAAGCAGGAGCTGTCCAGCAATTGTCTCCTCTGTCTCCCTTTCCCATGATGCCTTCCCTGGTAGGTTTCAGGCAGGACAAAGACCAAAGGCACATCTGGCAATAACACTCTTTTTTTCTATTCAGGTTTGTACCCCTTGAGGATGGGCTTGTGTGCTACAGCAAATGTGGCAGTGTATCCCTGCTGAACTCTGAGCAGAAATTATGACAGTCTGTCTGAGAAGTAGATAGAATTCTCTCCCTCCCACTCCCCAGATGAATTGTGAGATAAAAGCTTAAAGAAAAAAAAGAGGCTAGTAGGTCAGGTTTTGTGTACTCTGCTTTCAGAATGATTATCCTTGTCTTAGGAAATTTCTGGTTGAATAAGCCACAAATCACAGCTCTTTAAGGGAACACTGTATGGCTGGGTAGTCATGCTCCTTAATGTGTTACTTCACCTGCTGCAAATGAAACATAAAGTAGCTCTCAAAGCTGCACATTACATACATCTTCAGTTTCTAGGATGCTTCATTCTATTACAAGTTCATCATGAAAGTGTATTTGTGTTCAATTCCTAACCTTTTGCATTTATACTACTACCCTAGAAATGTGTAAAGTGTTTTCTATAATATAAATGGAAGATAACAGCTTGGACCTCATTTATACAAGTTTTGTATTACATGGTCTGGTTTAGTTATAAAACTATTTTGAAAAGATTGCGGGGAACAGTTGGTGAAATTGGTTGAACCAATGATAACTTCAGTCCCATATTGTTATATTCAAAACATACAAAGTCACCAGTGCTTGAAAACACATTGTACTTGAAAAACAAACCTGAACTATTTACTTTACTTATTTTATTACAGACAAGCAAGTAAATCAGGAAACAGAGAAGGAAAACCCTGAAGAAGTCACGCTGCACAGAAGAATTTTGCATTTTCTTATGACAGTTATTGGCTTTACGAAACAATTTACACATCCAGGAAAAAATAAGAGTGACAAGCAGCCCTGAAGCCTTGTAGTGAGAGAAGAAAATAGCCTGTGAGCAACCTTTTTCTGTGTATAAGGTCACTTGCTAATCTAATAGCAAAGATCATGGAATTACTTGCAGCAATAGTAATACCAGTACCTCTTTTTGGTGTTTGTCTATGGAAGCTAGAAAAAGAATATTTTTTATAAGAGAGGGAAAGAACAAAAAAAAAGAAAGAAAATGCCTATAGCTAAGGTAGATTTTTAAAGACATGAAAATGAGAAAATGCAAAGCTCAAGGCTCGCAATACAGCCACGTTTCCCTTTTCACAGCTCCTCAAAAAACTAGGAACATGAATTACAGGGAAAGGGTTTTTAATTTTTTAAAAAAAATACATTGTTGATAAAACCGAATATGTAAAAAGCCCTTTTGCAATAGGACCCCTATGTCTGCCAGGGCTTTGAAGAAGATGCTTGCATTTGTTATGTTTTTTCTTACAGAAAACTCCTTGAAAATGCCAAGAGGGCTTACAAAACCAAAATCCAATTTTCACTGAGTTTGCTACCAGAACAAGTAATTTTTAAAACCCAGCAAAACTTGGATGACTAAATAAGCAGGCTGGACATAAAAGGAGATTTCAAACAATGACCCCTATTAACTCTGTCTCCAAGAGCAGGTTGTTTTCTTCAGACTTGCTTAATGTTGCCATGAACAGCCATGGCTTTTTTGCCAGGACAAAGAGGAATCCTCCGCCACATCACTCACCCAGCAGCTATTAAAACTCATCATATCTGTCACAGCTTTGTTCAGAAGGGTTCCAATTTTATCCTAACCAGGAGCCCTCACAGAAGTCTGAGAGCAGCAGATCCTGACCACGTCTGAGAACCCAAAGAGGGTGGCAGTGTAGGCAGGAAGGTGTCCTTGCAGCTGCTGCCAGCTGTGTCATTTTCACTCGGTTGCCTCCACCTACACAATGTCAGCCTGGAAAAATAAAGGTAGGGGCACTTGTGGCTATGTTGTTTTTTAAGGAAGGGAAAGTGAAACATCATCATCACCAAAGGAGGGAGTTTTACATCACATCAGGTGCCACAGTATTAGACCAACAACAACTAAATCTATCTTAAATTTGTAACTAAATCCAAGCTCCACTGGCAAAAATTAGTACATACTTCAGGGGAAACAAGATCTTGTCTAGACACAAAAATCAGTAAATGTACTACTACTACTAAAAATAAACACTATCAACATTTTATGGTCAAAGATGATAAAACCAGCCAGCAACAAGGAGAGAGGGCAGAGCAAGAAGTGTTTGGTACTGCTACCTAATCTGACTTCTTGAATATCTGGATAGATTAACAATATCTTCTTTTTCTTCTCTTAACTGAAGTATCCAAAGGTATGTTAAATAATTTAAGAGTTAAAAAGCTCCTGTGGACACACTTAAATCACTCTGGATAAAGTTTATTTGGACTTGACAGAAGTAATTACATATAAATTAATCTAAATCTACACATGAGAACTGAACCTCAGAGGATCCACACTGAAATGCACCAGTTTATATAAAACCACTGAAAAATTTTGTGGGTAAACAAAGTAATTGTTTGGACACACGAGAATTTGTGAGAAAGGTATATGTTAGATACTTTAGATCTTATGGCATTAAGCATGATTTTAAACCTTTGCAACAGTAAAGTAATTTACACTATTTTTCATTTTTATAGTCTGATATTTTCTTATAACAAAAAGAATTTAAAACTCCTACAATCTTAGGTTTTTGTAGCTTAGGACAAGTAATCTAGCCCAGAATTTTACCAAACTCTTGTATTCTAAATATATCAGTATCTTCATTTTGGCTTCATTTAAGTCATTGAAAAATCTACAGCATTGTTATTCTCTGTTTTTCATTAAAACAAGTTCTTTGTTATTTTAAATTCTACAAACCTCTTCTCCAATGAAGTCTCACAGACACCTATAAGAATTAATTCTGCAACAACGTACTACAATTGGCACAGAGCAGCCTTCTTCTTTTTAGACAAACCAAATTAATGATGCAATTTCATCTTCATCACTATACTGCCTCACATTTGGGCACGTCCACAGGCACGATTCAGAATGCATTCTGTAATCCCAACATGTCATTCTGCATATAAAAGAAAATTATATCTCACATTACTGATCGTGGAATTATGTTTCAAACATCAGTGGCTCTACCTGCTGATTATTAATCCCATAACTGAACTCAAAAGGGGAAGAAAAATTTGGTACAGTTTTGATGGTTAGTCTTCAGTTGGTTTTTGGTGTTCCCAGTAAATTATAAAACTTATATAAGTTTTATAGAAGTAAATAACTTATATAAAAGAATACAGTTATATTTCAGTTTCAGTCCTTTTCACACTCATTACAGATAGAAGCTGTTGCCATGCCAGAGGTTTTGCTGTTGGAATTATGAATTTAATTGTTAATTGAAGTAAACACTGTTAAAGCTGTAAACACAAAGTGACTCTCCTCTGCAGGCTCACCTAAAAACCATAAGGGTCTGCAGTTTAGGGACTTAAAGTGCACCTTTTCCAGGTGAACTGTCTAGCTGATACTGTCTGTACAAGATGCACAAAATGGTAAAAGTCTTCATTTGTGGGTGGTATTCTCAAACAGATTTTAAACTGTTAATGTGCTCCTAACTTTGTACTCATGAGACACTACCTTTGTGCACTGTAAACAAAACAAATCATTACACAAACCTCTTTAATGAAGCAGTGCCCTGGAGGAATTAAGAAAAAAAGAACTAGAAACACTGTACTATTGCACAGTTCCAGTTTTATGATTTAGTACCATAACCAACATTACAAACATCCCTGATAGCATTTTTGTACTCCTTCACATGAAAATTCCCACAATAGAGAAGATGATGATGACATAGGCCATATCCCCCCTTCTGTATCAAAAGGCTGATACAGAGTTTTATTGATGAACAAAATGCAACAGTTCAGTATGTACAGACAAAAATATTTCAAGTCAATACACTATGAGATCTGATGGATAGTAAAAAAAATATGCCATCTTGTATGAATAATGCGAGCTCATCACCAAAAATAACACAGGGTGTATACAGGACAAGAAGCAGCTATGTTCAGTGATCATGCTGCTTCCACACTTCACTAGATTTAGAGTGATCATTGATGGCTGCTTTTCTGGGGTTTTTTTCGCCCTTTCAGGAAATTAAAATCTCCGTGCTTTCCAGGCACTGAAAGAAAGCTAAATTACTTGCTGATTTTAGATTTTGCAAAGCAGGCTGATGTAAGCTGTGCAGGAAGTTAAAAATACACACTTGACAATTAATGCCATTGTCTCTTGAGATGCAGGTGTGTTGTCCAGTGATAGGGATGCCTCTAGAGTAATTATTCTTTACATCAACCTTAACAAACAGGATGGTAATTACTTATAGGCATTCTGGGCACACGATTGTTCAGACAGATTTAATACAGCTCACTATCACAAGTCTGCAAAAAGTAGCTCTCTAGAACAACAGTTGTCATTAGATCACAGGTTAAGACACAGTTATGAAGGATTAAAAGAAAATTGACAGGATCCCTGCTAGAGATTGTGTAGCCAATCATAGTTAATAGATTTCAACATTTGTCCTAAATAAACTTGAAATTTTAGCAAGGTTTCTTACTCTGCAATTACTTGTGGAAGGTAACTGATGGTACTAATCTTCATTTACACAGACACCACCAAAAAAAAAAAAAACGCAAATAAAACAAAAAACACCTCTCTCAGAGTTGCAGAAGTACTGATTTACATGGGAGACAGGAAAGGGAGGAAAGTGTGAAGGCTGTCCTTTCTGGAACCACTGCCAACCCTGTCCAGTCTGCAAGCTGCTGGTTTTGCAAGCCAAGGATTACAAACTCATATGTGCATCCTCTCCCCCAAGAACAGCACAGTTACATCCAGCCCAGCATCACTCTGAGTTCTTTCCTCAGCTGTGCTTTTCCTTGTGGCCATCACCTCTGGGGGACTGAGGAGGTTTCCCCCAGGAAACCCCAGTGCACAGCCACTGCACTGTGGCTGGTTCTGTTCAGCTCCTGCCTCCAGAGCCCTGGGCATTGATCTCAGATCTGAGTCTTGAGCAAGACCATGTTTGCATGGGAGCGCTCCAAGGAAAACACAGGTGCACCAGGAAGTGGTTTCAAGGTTCAAAGCTGACACTATTCCCTCTCAGGGACGGATCTGAAGCCTGTTAAAAGCAGGGGATTTCTCTCCCCCATGAACTTGAACAGAGCCTGAACCAGAGCCAATGTGGTGTGCAGTCTACACCCCAGGGCTGGAGTCAGGCTGCACTGCACTCCTATGAGCCCTGGGGCTTTTGGCAAAGTCCTCTCGTTACTGTAGCATTTGTTCTCAGGATCCAAATTCCAATTTATCTAACTACCATCTGCCTTCCTAAGAAAGAATCTCCTATAGGTTCATTTTATTAAGTATACATATTTACTTGCTGTGTGATGTTGGTGCTCTTAAAGAGTTACCTTTCACTCTGAAGACATATAATTTCATTGTAAAAGACAGTTGAAGTTTCTTCCAGAAAAAAAGCAGGACACTGACCAGGGCACAGTATGGCCACAAAAGCAAAAGCAGGAAATCTTAAAAGCCGAATAAGGACACTAGGTTTAAAATGTTTATGACAAAAACCAAGCTTCATTCCATTTCAAGAAAAATAGGAATGCTTCTTACAATACTGCAACTCCTCCTCTTTCCTATAGGCCCTACCAAGATACATTTAATAAACTGTGCACATAATTAATGCTTAGACATTCAATTAAGTCTCTTTACAAGCATCAACTGTCATAAAGCACACAAAATGACCCATTTGATGAAATGAAAAATCCTATACCAGCAAAGTCCAGCAAGCTGGAAACAGAAGCCTCATCTAAACAAATATTTCAGTCTGGGACTTTGGAGCCTCAAGAAAATCCAACAGTCTATCACACATCATTCATGCTGGCAGTGCCTGAAAAGGTTAACAAAGACCAGTCAGCCCTACCCAGCCTCGGTGGCACTCCTGATGGTGCTAATCTTCTCAGAGTGTACTACAGCAAATGTTCCCTTACTCTCTGCCCTGGGCCACAGGGGGTTCTGAACACAGCTCTGTGTATCATTTACACATGAGAAATCTCAGCCTGGGCAGGCTCTCCACCTGCCTGTGCCGTGTCACATCTCTTCACAAACACTCTCCTTACACATTTATTGCCTAGAAGCTTGCCTCTAAATTCTGTGCCATATTACATGCACCCAGCAGAGATTTCCATGGTGTTCAACTCAGCTGCTTACAGGACTTTTGTCCAGGGCCTGCCTGTTTGCAGAATATGATCACAGCACAACCAAGTTTCCCGTACGCCAGACAAAATCTGGAGAGACATACTGTTTTGATTCTCCCCTTAAATCTATTTTGATAAATTATTCAGTGCTCAAGTACTGTTCTGGCTTAATTAATTTAATTAAATCATTACACTGAACAGCTATAAGAGCCTGAATACATCTGCATGAGTTTAATATCCCCCACACTAGCTCGGGGATATTCTGTTCTGAGAAAAACATTGCCCTCCAGCAAAAGGAAGAACACTATCACTTAATCTCAGCAGCAGCATGGTGGTGCTGGTTTAGTCCATGGCTTCTCTGGTGTATTGCTGTGCATAAGCCCTCGCTTAATTAGAGCCAACCATCAACAGAAATAAACGCACACAACCCACCCACCCAGCTCCCAGGAACATTAGAGGTGATATCCAAACTATGATGAACCTCTACAGTAAATGGGAAAATTAAATGCACTTTCTCCCAGGACTCCCACCTCCGGGTGGGCTTTGTCAGGGCAAGGTTGCAGTTTATACTCTCTTATGCAAGGGACATGGAGATTCGGGGAATTAAAGAAACCTCACAGCAATGTTCTTGCCTTCACATCAGGACATATTTCCACAAGCGGACAATGTAAGACCAGTGCGTCTTTCCTTAAATTAATTTCCTTTCTTTTTCCCACAAACCATTCCTTTTTCTACATCAGCGCCTCCAGGATAGTTCAGGAGTTTTGTTCTCAAGTTTCTGGACTTGAAAATACATCCTTTCCCATTTTCCATCTCTGATGAATGTTCAACAACCTAAACAAGCCTCCTAAACTTATGTCATTTTGCTCTTAGCATTCTGCCCTATTCAGAGCTTCTGGGATCCTCTCCTGGTTTGCACATCTCTTTGAAAGTAACTCTGGAAATCCCCTATTAGTCACAATTCACACAAAACATGGACACAAGCAGCATTCTTCATGAAACATGACTGTCACTGTGTTAGAATGGTTCCAGCATATACAAAAATGAGAGACCAAAGGCTCACATGATGCACAGACTTCATTTTTTCCAGTTTCAGATAAATACATTAAAGTTATGCCAATAGACTGGACAGAGCATGACTGTTTCCCCATGCTGAAAAGACTGGAGAATTTCTAAAGACAGACAGAGGCTATCAGCAGATTTACAGCAGGGCTGGCAAAACTGACCTCCTAGTGAATGACCTCACTGGATGGACAGGGTAATTTAAGCCTGAACAGAACCCTAGGAGCAGCTACGTAATGTTACAAATACTTTCAAATCCAGACTGACCTTAGCTAAAGCAGTATCAAACACAAAGCCCATAGTGGCAAAAAACACGTACAATCAGTCAGAATTCATAGGTTGTACACAGATTGCTCAGGTTTCCTATGGAACAGGAGGAGAAACTCAATTGTCATGCAACAGGAGTTACAAAATGGGTAAAAGCATCTTCTCACACGCCTAATGATAAGGGATGATATCTTTAGGGAGACTGGCCAACTGTAATGAAACTGGTAAGGTTCCTAAACAGATGTGACTTGATCTCTTCTGAAGGATTTAAACCACAGCTAGGGCCGGTGATAATTTGGGGAACCCTGTTTTCTTTGTGGTATGACTCTTTCCTACTGTAATAATTTAAAGTTTGCATATTTCATTGCACAGAGGATCCAAATCACCACTGGGTAGGAAAAACACACATTATGAATGCCTGAAAAGCCAAGGAGTGAAAAACCTCATATCCCCAATCTCCTAAACTAACTTAATTTTTGCACTAAATTTCTTTGCTGTATTTAGTTCCCGTGGCCAACACTTTTAGGCACCTGAACTAACTTCTTGGAAATGGAACTCCACTGCAATCTCACAAATGCTTTCCTGAAAGATGTTTAAAAAACCACTTCAGCTACAGTTCTATCTCTCCTCCTCCTGTATTTTTTTCTTTCCCATTCACTGGCTTACTCTTTAAGCTGTATTTCAGCTAAACATTATTAGCCTGTAGTCCTGATGCAAGGCAAATCTCACACCCCCTGTACGTGCTCAGTAACTTTCTAGACACAACAACAAAAAAGCCAACAAAAATACTTCAAATTAATTCACTGCATGAATAAATGTAAAAATCAAACAGCATTGATAAAGCACTACTGATAAGTAATCTGTCAAAGCAAAGAGGAGGAGGCTGGCAAAAGAGCTCTGCAAACTGCTTGCCAGTGGCAACCTCCCAGCAGTGACACTATACAAGTGAATAGATGTCCCTTTCCATCTAGGGGACGTTGAAGAATTGGGACTGCTGTAATTTGGAAAAAGAATACTGTGGTTTAGTCACCAGGTAAACATCACATACCTTGAAGAAAAAGAAGAAAAAAAGTCACTCATCAAAGGTTTAACAGATTGCCCTGAGCTACAGCTCACAGAGTGAATAATCCTTATCAAGTTGCAGCTTTGAACTGGGTTACTGCTAAAACAAAGCTCTACTGCTGGAAAGCCATCAGAGAGTTACCCTTATGTGGTGCTGCATCCTCCTTACAAGTGGCTTGCTAGTAAACATAAGATTAAATGTTCACTCTAGATCTCATCAACACTAAACACAAGGCTGAAATGCCCGTGGCTCACATCCAGGCAGCAAATTAGGGAGTAATCGGTGGTGTAACTCCAAACAAGGCCTGATGCTTTTATCGACTGAATCACCATCTCATGCAAAACCTAATGTTCAGTCAATAGCTCTCGTTGGAGGGGAGCCACTAACTCAGTGTTCCTGTCAGTTTCCCTTATCGCATTACAAATGGGCTGCAGTTCGAACAGCTCTATCTCAGCGCAGTCGCCTCAGCTGCAACTTTCAGCACGGGCTGACCTGCGCAGGCTGCTTGTTCTGCAGCTGTCAGAGCCCGCTCCTTCTAAAAATTCCCCTTCTGCTACTCTTTCTGCTCTATTTTGGTGCAAAATACACTGTCATTCAAAACCACCACTTCAGTAACACTAAGGGAAAATTACAGTTTCAAAACCACTGGAAGCATCCCGTTTGGATGGACAGTTCATACAAATTATAAGCAAGGCAGCTACTGATCCAGTTTGGAGAAGCTGAAGTAGGGAAAATTAGCAAGGTGTGCATTTTGGTTTGCTTTGTAACTGCATTGGTGTGTGGTATAGATTGTGTGGGTAAAGCCGACCACACAGAACTGCCATACACTTTTAGCTGCCTCCCAGCCACAAAAGCATGTCTCAAATTGCATAGGCTAAATGGGATTTCAAATAATGATGAGATTCAAAGAAGATACGTATCACAGTATTGAGCATTTCTTTGACTGATGTTTGATATTCCCCACAGGTAGAAGCTATTGCCCTGCTTTAGGGGAAGGTCTGCCCTTAAACTAAGTGAAGGAAAACAGGAGTTAGAGTGAATGGGACAAAGTATAAACACAAAGCTATTTAAAACAACCCTTTGTCCACTCTCCACATGACTTTTTTTTTTTCCTCCCCCCTTTTCTTTCTGTTTTACCACTACTGGTATCCATTTCCCTCCACTGAGAAGATAACACAAAGACTGGCACTTAGGTCTTTTCTTTCAACAAATAAACAGGAGTTGCAAATTCCTTTCAAAGCAGAAAGAGAAGCAAACGTGTTTACAAAAGTGAGATGAGTAACTTAACCCAGTTTAAGCCCAGAGAGCTCAGCATTTGGAGTTCTCTCATGGGAGGCAAGAGTCCCCTTCAGTGACCCTGAGGAGAGATTTTAAACCTGCAGATGAGCTGCAGAGGGGAAGTAGGAACTTTTGCCTATTCCCCCCCACCCCCCACCCCAAATGGATGATTCAAAAATCCCTAATGTTACAAGACCAAAAACTAGTGATGAAGCTAAGAAGTCTTCTGTAGGGAAGCCAATGGCAGTCAAACAGCTGAAAATTTCCAAAGTGTTGAAAGTTTTAACTGTGAGTTTTATTGTGTAATCAGAGGGCTTTAAGAATGAAAATGTAATTCAGCGACTAACAAGCTTTACTGTTCTTTTTCTACCTGTAATGGTGACACTACAAAGGAAAGTGCTCATATTAGAGTACTCTAGTGAAGAAACAGACACAACAGGGATAAAACAGCAGAATAAAAAGTATAATGAGTCTCTTACAATCAATGAGTATTTTTCACTAATCCTACTGGGGCTTATGAATACTCACTGCTGGGAAAGTAAAACCATGGTGAATCATCAGAGAATCAAAAGCTACTGAGTTTGTTGTACAGAGCCCTATTTTGCAATATGTATAATTATACCATGTTACTGGCTCATCAAATTTTAAAAAGACACAAGAATTAATTTGGAAAATTCCATACCATCTCTGCCTTTTTAAACATTACTGAAACTTAGAGATTAGTCAGTGAAAAGGCTGAGTAGAAATGACTACCTAAATATTATGAACTAGTATTTTAACAAAGAAAGAAAGCAGTATTGACTGTGGAGATTTCCTAATAAACTCAGTGAACCTGGGAAGTGAAGTTCATCTGCTGAATTATGATTTCACTTAAGGCCAAAGATATAGCAGCTGGCCTCTCTTCTCCTAAAGCTGACCAGAAACAAAGGAAGAAGAACACAGACTTTGATTAACCAATTCAGAAAGCACAACAGACCCAACTTCTGCCCTTTCCCAATGTTTGTGTGCTGTCTGATTACTTTTTCAGGTAATGTAACATTCCCCTCAGGTGCATTCTGTGCCACTATACTTGCAAATGAATAAGAAAGGAAGATAACAAACTTATCAGACTTCCAGCTCACCAGGACATTTATTTACAAACAAAAGATGAGAGGCAAGGAAAGAGCAGAGCAAAGGGAAATCAGAGATGGCAAAGTCAGGTATACAGCCCAAGCTTCCAGAACTGATATCCAGCCACAGCTGGGTTGAACAGAGTTTATGACGTGCTCAGTCAGCCTCACACTGAGATGTCTGTGGGAAACCACCACTTAATAAAGTGAGTAAGTGTGAAATATTTTGTGATACTGATACAAAGTAACTGTATAATTTACCTTTCTACCTTTATACTATTGTTTTCTGGATTAATCGCTAAGGCTTCACATCAGCCCAGTTCCCCTGTTACTTGGATAAACAAGATTAAAAAAAGGATATGGTTCATTATAACAACTCTCACTTGTTTACCCACAAAATTGCTGAAAACAAGATGAAAAGAGATGCTTTCTGCACGACGCAGTCTAATACAGTCCCTCATCCTCTACTCAGTAGATAGTGAAAAATTATAATCTCTATTTCACCGTTATGCAATCAGAATACAAGAGTGACAAGTCAAAGCCTGAGAATTATGAAAAGGTCTGAAATAAATAAAGGAACTGACATTTGAACTACCTTGTTACCTGATATATACAAGCTGGTGATCCTGAGACACTAACACCAGTGCAAAGTACCTTGAGAGCAAGACAGATATGTATTTTAGGGTAGCTAAGCAAAACATTTCCCCTATCAGGCTTAGTGCAAATACACCAAGGTTAATCTTATTTTGCTGCATAATGCTATGTTTTCATCATGCTATTACATATATTAAAAAAATCTCGCTTTTCCATTTAGTGACAAATTTCTAATCTGCAAAGCCTTAAAATATCTTTCTGTAAAGGACAAGGCTATGGGCATTCAGATTTCTCTGACATAAACGTCTATTAAACCTGACTAATCAATAGAACAATAGAAAATCTAAAGGCCATTTTCAGAAACCTAACCAAGTCACAGTCAGGAATACTTGGCATGTTATCTACATATGAATACCCTGCTCTGTTCTGTTGAACATAGGGGCTTATAAAAAGATAAGCACAAGGCTGCTCCAGTAAATTTAAGAAGGATTTCAAAATTCAATTAAAAAGGCCTGAAACATCCATACTATGTAGTGTCTAAATCACTACCAATTAAACAGCAACAAGCCAGGAAATGTTTATCTCCAAATACTTTTAAAACTACACATGGAAAAAAAGGGGATTTTCAGTCTACTGATGTCTGCTTCTACCACACCAATATAAACCATCAAACAAAGAGATTTTAAATAGAAGACCATCATAATGAGTACACCTTGTAATTATTTTACTTGAAGGTTTTTTGGCAAACAATAATCTGGTGTTAAAATATGGGGGAAAAAAAACCCGGTAAATGTGATCCTCTTCTTTGAATATCAGTGTGCTAACACTGTGTTAGAATACGTAATGTTTGATCTCCCTGGCTGGATAAAGCAAAACTCATCCTTCCCAAAGACAAAATGCCAGAGAGCCCAAAATACCTCTGTCATGAGTCTTCCAGCCACACATCTGCAGACTTATCTTCTGGAGGTCTGTTTTCTGACAGTTACCTGATTGAGGAGCTTCTTATACACATTCTGTGGCCTTGGCTATTTCTACCCAAATTATTTATTAGCTCCCATGCACTGTGAAGAAAAACAACTTCACAACAAAACAGCATTATGAAAACCATTGGAGGCACCGTTTCACTCCAAAGCAGTACTTCCAATATTACAGGAACATACTTGTTGTGCTTACAGGTATCCTGTGTTTGAAAGCAGGTACTGAAGGCTGGTTTCGCATTCTGAGGCTCTGTTAAGAACCTGGCTAGCTCACAGAAAACTGAAATCTGAAGGGTCACCATTAATTTTGGAGTCATACTACTGACTAAAAATGAACAGTATGTTATTATATTATAAATGACTGTTGAGATTTGCTGTGATCACAAGAGATAGGGGAAAGCATCTAGATTTGAGAATAATTCCTCTCGCTTTCACTCTCTGTGGGTTTTCTTTTCTATATACAGGCAGATTAAAAAACTGAAAGATCTTCTGTGACCTACAAAAACCAGCAAGAGAACTTAAGGCAAGTACATTATTAAACAACTGTTAACTTTAAAAAAAATCCCCACGACAAAAAAAAAGGCATCTTTGAGCAGCTATCCCAGATGATGTAGACGGCAAAAATATTACATTTTTGTTGCCTTGTTTCTAAACCTCTCAAATTTACTCTTACTATATATGCATAGATTAGGAACCTTTCATGCTCAGAGATTTCTTTCTCATGAAGCCTCTGTTTTCAATTTTCAAGAGAATTAGAATTGTAGGAATAAAAGCTTTCTCCTGCTGGGACATTCACCTGCAGCACAATTTCCAGCAGTAGTAAAATGATGCTTCCTAACACGTAAGATGGGTTACAATATAAATGTTTTAGAGACACAGATGATCTTTGGCTGGTAACATAATGGAGGGTTCTTTAAAACAAATAAATAATAAAAACAAACAACAATCCTGTAGAAAACTGGCTCATTCCTTTTCAAACCAAATAAAGAAAAACATGTACATGGCTGCCAGGAAAAGAAACGTCCTTTCTGAAACTGGAATAATGACAGGGAGGGCACTTTTAAACCAAAATCACACCAGGTAAAATGCATCTGCAATGAACAAGCAATAAACAAGTAACCAATAATCTTTTCCTTTGAAATCCATTATTTTTGTGGGAAAGCAGCTTGTCACACACATAGCTTGCCTTTTTTCTTAAGGTTCTTGCCTCAAGTCCTGCTAATGAACTGAACAAATGTTAATTCAAAATTAATGATTTAAAGGATTTCAAGAGCCAAGGGAAGCACTGAGATGAACAGTAACACAGGTGATCTTAGAAACTAAAGGTGTCCCTTTGAGAGCCTGTGAATTTATTTGTAGGAGCTATACTGTGCTGAATGAGTGAAGATGGAAATGTCTTGAACATTCTGATTACCTCAAAGAACTCACAACTGTATATGTAATCTGTCTTATAAAAAACCACATTCAAGAAAAAAGGTGCAGATCTGTTTTTTCAAGCAGTGTTTCATGACACCCAAAGACTAGGAGCGTGTCTAACGTAGAGATGGCACCGAGAGACTAAACAATTGATGGACAATTTGTAAGGATGGCAATTTTGCCTATCACTTAAGAAGAAGAGTTTTACAAGCCCCACTTCAGTTTGGGAAATCTTACAGAATCGTTACTTATCTTACTTTTCAAATTATTTATAAGCTTACACCACAACTCATTAGAACGTATTCTTTTGAGACACCAACTGCCCAGTTTTCAATAGGTTGACCACCTAAAGCTTCCCTAGACTATTTAGCAATTCTAGAATGATGCTCAAATTAGGCACCCACAAATGGCAATTATGAAATTCTGCCATTATTTATTTTCAGTTGTGTTTAGAAGTATGGCCATTGAAGCACACACCCAATCTTTAATAAAGCTAACAGATAATAACAGAGTAGCATTCCCCCACCATTTTGAGAAAAACACTTATTTACACTGTAAATGCTGAAAAAAAGGTCTACTTAATGTAACAGAAATTAATATTTAAGAAACACTGTCAGTCAGAAATCTGAACTTTGACCTGAAGATGTATTGAGATCATTAGGTCTGAACAAATGTATGCCTTGTATAATTTGGTAATAATAGGGCATTCTGTACCTTGTCTGTAAAATCCTCTCTTTTTTTCTACATCAAATCTAGCTGCAAGAGTGCTGCAGATCTAATTGAGGTGAAAGACCACATAATGCTACCATTTTGAAAACTAGAAGCTACTGGCTGCCTCACGTCTCCCGTCTTCTTTTACTTTAACCTTGGAAGCCTCTTGAAAACGTAGCACAAAAGCTTTCAGAACTGCTAACAGTCATTTCCACAGGGCTCAGTCTACAATGTCAGTTTACTCTGTCTCGTTACCTGACATCTCCACTCTATTCAGGGTTCATCAAACACAGCCACTCTCCTGATTAATGGCTAATTTATTATTTGCCTTGCAAATGTTTATCTGCTGGGAGATGAAGTAAATATACTTCAGCTCTGACAAGCACCATGACCACTCTCTCCCTGCCTGATGGAATGGTCAGTTGATGGCGTCCCAGAGGAGTCGTGCCCTGCCTTAGGTTTCCCAGACAGCCCTCTGAAAGGCAAAGTATGTATTTTTAATGAGCACAGTGCAAAGTCAATTAGCTGGTGGCTTAGGAAAAAAGAAATTAATAATCATACTTATTTGGCATTTTCATGAGAACCATCAAAAAGAAACTTCCCTTTTAATTGCATGCATTGGTATTTTTATGCAGGATGATGAACCATTTGTTTAAAATAAAAATTTGAAAAAGTCACTATATTGCTACATCATAATATTTCACAGCACCAACCTGAAAAATGCCACAGCGTAGACAAAAAACAAACCACTCAAGGAAAATATCATTTCAGAAAAAATCAGAAAAAGGGAAGATAAGTGTATAATGTAATTCTCTAATGCCATTCAGCTGGGTGACAGCCAACTTCATATGTCATATTGTATCTCTACTGCACCTGGCAACTCTAGGTGCAACTTGTTATGAAATTTTCCTTGTACCTAGAAACTAAGACATCACAAATCATGACCTCAACTTGTAGAGATTTTTCTAAGTTCCCCAATACAACCTTATCTTGGTGGGGAGGACCACTAAATATTCAAGAATTAAGAAAATAAAAGAAACTTGAACTTCCACAAACAGCAGTATCATTAGATAATACTGAAGTAGTAGATAAGAAAAATACAGATAGCAAATAAATTCACTATACAGAAAACTACAAAGAACCTGCATGTATATAAAATGTGTAGAAAAAAAAAAAAAGAAATAGAAAATAGAAAGGAACTAATATATCAAAATGAAAATAAGAGGAAAATGGAACCTAAACTGAGGAAAATTAGCATGTGTGTCCTTCATACCATACACTACCTACATCTGTGTAAGTATGTATTGTACAAGGTAAAGAAAGTAACCAGCACTGGAATTTCAGCAGGCGTGGAAGGTGCAAACCCTACAGCAGTGGGGTTCGACTAACTCTGCCACTTTGCTTGAAAAGCATCCAGACTGTCAATTCCTCATTGCAAAGGCTCTCTGCACCATTTTTTCCACCGATTATATGTGGAGACCATATGTCTGAGAGGCATTATTCACATTATGTTAGTGTATTCATACACTTGTCCTTGGAGAGGCACAACTTTGTTGAACTACTGACCACTACTTCATTTTATTCTCAATCTATTAGAGGCAGGACCAGAGATATAGGCCTGTGGGGAAGAACAGGATCATTCCTAAAAACAGAGAGCTGAGTGCTTTGCCCTCTCCTGTGCTTGCTGCAGGAGATCTTGGGAAATGCACCAAAGAAAAGTCTCAGAGGGATGTATATTCCAGGTAAAAGTTTGAAGTGAATGCAAGAGTACTGCCAAAACAATGATGGAGGTTTGAAGAGAGTACCTCTAAAACACTCTTTGAAAAAGTCTGCTCAATCTAGAGCTTCTAGGAGGAGTGGCAAGAAAAGCAGTAAAGAGGAGAATACAGATGATTGCAGATAAGCCAGATGTGCTCTGTGCTGTAAATCTAACGTTTGAGTCATTTCTTGGATCTCTTCTTTCCTGATAGGCCCTTTCTCACCTCAGCTTCCAGAAGAAAGAGGAAGTGACAGATGTTAATATAATGCACAACTGGATTCACCGATTCTCAGCATATGCCACTGAAATCTTTAGTTTTATTTTATGATTTCGGATGAGCAGGTCAAAGTCTTCTGCGTAATGATTTGTAACTGTTACAAAATATTAATTCACAAGAACTACATATGTACACATACTAGAGATCTATGTAGGGTAAAATTAAGGCTTTCAAAATGTAAAGTTTAGCTTAGTCTGTGTGTTCTGGCCTGGCAGGTTAAATATATAACACAAAGTATCCATTCACAGTTGCTGTATGATTAACTGTCGGGGTAGTCAGAAGGAATTATGACAGGACTCCTGAAAGCACTCAGCATACACTTCAGAACATTGCTCCCCTCCCTGTGTTGAAGTTCTGCAGAAAAGCTCACTTATTGTGAGGTAGAACCACATGGAAGTCCTTGATGCTTAATTCCCAAGTAGATTGCAACAGTCAGTAACTTTCCCAGAGCTAATTTCTGTGTGGACTGAGGAATACACAGTGCAGTTTATGTCAGTGTCTGAGGCAGGACACTCTGGCCTTGTTATTCAGACATCATATATGTAACTAGTCCTGACAACTGCTGATTATATCTTTTTTAAAGTGCTGCTGCCTTTTTCTGTTTGCCAGTTATCCTCTGGTGTATATGCCAATGCAGACAATGTCCCATCACTGTAATTGTCACTCAACTGTCTGTCAGTGGTGAGAAGAAGAGGGTGACAGCCTTGACATCCCACCAATCATCCCTCTGGAAAATTGATATCGTCCTCCCCAGTAAACAACAGCTAAAGAATCGACCAGCCTTGCCGGTTCGTCCCTGAACAATCAGCTTCCATTAAGGGCAGAAGCCACACATTTATCCCCCCGTACTCCAATCAATAGTGCGCTGACTTGCTCTGCCTCCGAGCATGCGGCTGCTCAAGGTCTCCATTTAGCACAGCCTACCTTTCAAACACTTGCCAGGTCTTTCAAACTTAAATGTAGGAAGCAGCTTTTGGGGTCTTTGTAAAGTCCTCCATTTCAATTTCAAAATATCCTACTCCCATCAATTTCCCTTACTTCAGTTCACATAAGGTTTATTTTCTCAATTATATTCTTTTTCTTTAACCACAGTATACAAAATCACTACTTCTTTTTACTACTTCTCCCTTGTAAGCCTGCATTTATATATAGCTGTGCTTTAGGGGAAATAGATACATATTGTGCAGAAACTGACCTTATTTAAAATGAACTACCACGTGTATACACACTAAAAATGCTGTCTGGCAATCAGAACAGTTTGTTAAACACGAAGTCCACAAACATTTATACATCACCTAGTAACTTAAAACTGTAGATAACTAGTCTGGTAAAACAGTGAAATGATCAGAAGCTGGCACATACAATCTTTCAAGACAAGAAAACCAGTTACAACGCATGGGACATGAATCTTCCAAGACAGAAGTCCTGAACACAGCAGGAAGAAGACACTGATGTAGAAGCTCACTTCACAAATCACAAAAAAATTAAAAATCTTCAAGTGCAGTTGTAGATTATTACTTCACTTTACTACTTGGAATGAGGAGCTAAGGCAGCAGCTGTTACTGTTTCGCTCATAAACAACCCTTGTATACACAAGTCTCTTAGAAATCACCTGGGGCTAGTACAGTATCAAATCTCCTACACAAAGCATTGTCCACTACCTTAACATTCCTAAGGCTCTCCATTTCTAACTTTGTAACTCGACTGTCCCTTGTGACCTCATGCCTTTTCATCAGCACACACGCCGAGGACACTGAGGCAGTGCTTCTCCTACTACCCTAAGTGTTCTTCCACTCACAGCCCTGCACTGGCAGATTCTGACCACTGTCACAGTGGGTTCTGTGACACAGGCTGGTACAGATGCCTGGGTCACTCTTTACTTCTTGGCTTTTAGCTTGCAAGTCCAGGCAAAGGCATCTTCACCGAAAAGTGCTTGGGGAAACCACCTGGTGCCTCACAGATGACACTTGTCCAAGGACATACTCTACTAACTTTTCACAGGCAGCCACAAGGAAAAGGTCTTTTTTTGTCCTCAGTTTATTGGATTTTTGGGGGGAATTATTTGTTTGTTTTTTCCCCAAGATCACGTCAAAGTTTTCAGATGTCATCAGCTCGAGACTCCGCTAATACAGCTTTGTGCACTGTGATCTGATGATGGGCCTGAACACCCTTTGTGAACCACCATCACCAATTACTGATGGAAGATAAAACCACAGCTGTTGGTAACCAATGCAGAAATACAATTTTCTGAAAGTACAAGATGCAGAATTTGAATTTCTAAACTATAATCATGATCACAACATTATGTCACCAGATAAAATGTTACCGTAAAACTAAAGCAATCATTTATGTGACGGGACACCTTAGTTGTCATTTGTAGTGCTAAGACCCTCCCCCATTATTTCAACTTGGGAACATTAAATTCTTCATAGATATCAAAAAACACAAAAGGCTGCTTATTCTGCCTGCAATCGCTTTTGGTCTTCGAAAGAAGCATTCTGGCATGAATAACTACATTGTTAAATTCCCTTTTTAAGGAAATTTAAGGCTTATCAATTTGTTTTCTTTGTTTGGGGATCTAGACACTGCTGGTGTAATGTGTAAACCATTAGGGAGTTCCCTGTCCCCTTCACTTTGCTAAATGGACACAATCAATACCTTAATGGGAATGTTTGGAAGCATCCATAGGCAGACCAATTTGGCACATTACAACACTTTTTCCAGCTTGTGCATTAAGTTCATTAACTTTTCTAATTTGAATTACAAATTTCATTTCTCTGATCAAGATGAAGACATGGGTCTCATTTGCAAGATCAGATTTTTGCTGTGTTAATGTTTTACAGGGAACGATAAAGTTAATGCAGCGAAGAGACATCATGTCACCCCTATTGGTAGACAATTATAGATAAGGTTCCAAATTCCAATAATCCTGATGGGAGGCACACAGGAACTTCCATAGAAGAATGACAAAAATATTAAGCAGAGAGGCCAAAAGGCTAATCAACCCTCTCAGAAGCATATTCATGCTTGTCACAACAAGAGTGCGCTCTACGAAACCAAAATGTGTTATTTAATTTAATTTCCTTCAATTTAATGGACAAACACAGTGCCATTCTCCTTTGCACTGATCATTAAATTGCTAATTAAAACCTTTCAGAAAGGTTTAAAGTTTAAATGAAACACTTCTCTAATTTTATGATACTGTACTTAGGAGAGTTAATAAAGCTTTGGAAGGGAATTTTGTCTTACCAAAAGTTCCTTCTAACTTCATCAGTTCAGATAAAATACAGGGTTATGCACCACGGCACAGCACAGTACTTCCAAGAAAGTTTGAACAGTCTTTTGAGAATGTTTTAAGGTATTTCAGTTCAGAATCAAAATACTCCAACTTGGATGTTTTTCACTTTGAATTCACTTATTCAAGAAATAAGCCCGGGCAAACTCTGTGTACAGAATCATTTATGAAATCAGGACTTATTAAAAGAAGAATACTTATTGAACTACTACCAAGACTTTTTCACTGACTTAGAAATAATGATGTAAGTGACATCCAGGCACTTACCTTGGAGTTACACTTTAGGTTTTCCTACAGAGGCAGCAAATACAAAATACTGTTAATTTCCAACATTCATTTCTCATTTCAGAAAGCATGTTCCTCCTCATGACCATGCCATAACAAGATGGCATTAAATTATATTAAACTATATGGCAGTCCCAACAGTTATCTCCCAAAAATTCCTCGATAATTCTGTTTCAATACTGCCACTGAGGCTACAATTCCACAATTACTGATAGCAGATGCATGTTCCTGCTCACAGTTGCTCCCAATCAGCACAGACACACAGGCAGATTGCTGCAAACTCCACTACAGCACACAATATGAAGCCAGTGCTGGCCATGTGGGAAGAATGACAGTATGGCACAGTGCCTGCTGCTGTCACGTTCACCTATCAAAAATGTTTGGAGGAATTGGAATTAGCAGCATAAATTTATAACTAACCTGCGCTTTTATGTCATGTGGCTCTGGGATTTTTGAAGCAGTAAGAGGATCCTCTCACAACCAAACTCACAGCTCTCCTCTTCTTGGTGCCTTGTACATCCAAAGACCATACACAAAACCTGTTCCCCAGACACCAGAGGAGAATCTGCCACTGCATTTTCCTGAAGTAAAGCACTGTAAATTTCAGACAGCCTATGATGAGGCCTGATATGAAGTAGATCCTTTTTCACATATGTCCAAGTATATAAAAGGTCTGTCACAACCTAGCCTAGTGTCAGTAACTACCAAGCACCGTATATAGCAGTATCACAGAAGGGTAATTTTTTTCAGAAAAATCAGATTTGACTGCTCTCTCACACTCTCTTTCATAATCAAGGGTGCTAATTTTGAATTTAATTTTAATTTCAAAGTAGCTAGACTGGCCCCATTTAAATTCAGAGCAAGAGGTATTTAAGATCATCTCCTCTTGTGACTAATAAACTTTGGCTCCCTTAGCACAGATGCATGGAGGCAAAGGGGGAGAGACAAATGTCAGTGGAAATTAATGTACATGGGACTGCATACTGTTCAAAATCAGAATTTCAGTAGGGATAAATGACCTTTGTTAACTGATTATAGATTTTTTTTAAAATAAATGGCATTATAAAATACAGAGCAGAGGGCGTTATACTGCAATATAACTTCACTGTGTGTATTTTAAACTGGGGGTTTAATAAGTGATAAAAATCCTCTGCTTTAGACCTCAGCTGTTTTTATTATATTTTCTGACTAGTGGGAATGGTCAATTCTCACTCATATAATATTCATGGGTGTTTGATTTTTAATGGGGAGTTGCATTTACAGGCTTTTGTGCAGGTTCTTCATTCCCTTGCAGACAGAGAAAAACCTCTGGATGCCTTTAAAACAACTAAGATGAAGGTAAGATGTATAACAGAAATAAAGGAAGTGGGGAAGCCAAGGATTAGAAGGATACTCAGTGTAAATTTGAGTAGTTACCTACCTATAACATTATCAGTGTTTTCCTACCCAGTTACAGCTATGCACATGTATTGAAGGAGGGCTGCTTAGGTAACTAGCTTGTCTTTCAAATGGAAAAATACAAAATACCAGACATACCCTGGCATCAAAGTTATAACTAGAAAGATGAACAAGTAACATTTCCATTCTTCCTTTCCAAATCCTCTTCCTTTCCATTACAGATACACTAAAAATTATCACCTTCACTACACAAAGTCTAAATTAATACAATTACATAAATACTTACAGTTTTATCACACGAAGGATTTTTTGCACTACAATAAATTACAAAAATCCTTAATAATAAAGAACTTGCATCAAAGATTTTTTGGTTTTTTTGAAAGGATTTAGAAAATACTTAAACCTCAAGAGAAGAACTTTTATATCTGGAATCCATTTAAAAAAAAAAAATCTGTGACAAAAGCCACATGACCAAAATATTATATGCATCACAGAATCAATCTCCTGAGTTGGAAAGGACACACAAGGACCATCAAAGTCCAACTCCTGGCCCTGCAAAGGACAGTCCCAACAATCCTCCTGCGCCTGGGAGCATTGTCCAAAAGCTTCTTGAGCTCTGTCAGGCTTGGTGCTGTACCCACTTCCCTGTGACCCCGTTCCAGTTCCCAACCACCCTCTGGATGAAGAGCCTTTTCCTGATATCCAGCCTAACCCTCTCCAGGCTCAGCTTCAGGCCACTCCCGTGGCTCCTGTCACTGGGTCACCCCAGAGAAGAGATTGGTGCCTGCCCCCTCCTGCTCCCCTCTTGAGGAAGCTGCGCTGTGATGAAGCCTCCTCTCAGTCTCCTCTTTTCTTCATGAGGATGTACGTAATACTATTTTCAGAACTAAGCAAATATTTCATTATTCTGAAGGTACAGTATTTTTTTTTTTCTGTCAAACAAATAAAACTACCACACACTGGAAACAATACTCCTTTTTACTTGCTTGAGGCTTCTCTTTGAAATTTGCATTGACTTTTTGCACTATTGCTCCTAACTCCCTGTAGCAAGGCCAAAGCCTCCAGGAATAAATCCCTTTAGCAATCATAAGTTAGAAACACTATGAAGGAAAAATTCATAGTAGCATTTAACCTACTCAACAAGTGGGTGTCACAAAGTGAAGTCCATGGTCCTTTTCACTGCCAGTACACAGCAGTATGCACTAACAGTTTACCTGAGTTACATGGCAAAACATTTTAACATGTTTTCTGGCTCACTTGAGCCTTTAAAATAGAGTTCAGGGCCAGGACTGGAAAATAACCCAGGTATCTTTTTGCAGAAAAAGATCCAAGCTTACTCTGGAGAAAACAGAAAAATACTGACTTTTAAATCATCTTCAGATCATCATCAGATACCTGTGTTGTGTCAATTGAGATCAAGGGGAGGTAAGCCATGAACAGTGTAACTAATGTAACTAATAAACAACGTAAAACTGCATCCATAAGCTTAACATGTTTGATAAATGAGCTGTAATAGCATTGCTTTTCGATTGTGTGTCTGTATTTCAGCTGGTTTACATCGCTCCATTAGCAAATGAAGCATTATAAAATTATGCTGGGTTTGCATTTTCGCGCACAGAACAACTGTGTGATATGGATACAAACATCCAATTCAAAACACATTATTATTACTATTATTATTACTATTATTATTACTATTATTATTACTATTATTATTACTATTATTATTACTATTATTATTACTATTATTATTATTATTATTATTATTACCATCATGTGTTGTGCTTGAGGTTTTTTCCTCACATCCTAAAGAAATGGCTCAAAGCCTCTGGGACCTTCATGCCTTAGACAGTCCTTTCTGAATCCAGCCTCCTTCAAAGACCACAACAAGGTACAATGCTGAAGTAGACCTGCATTTGCCAGGCTTCCCCAGTCCAGAGTACTCTTTAACTTGGGCAATCTGTTAACCATTCAATCATGTAAGATGCTTTAATAATATTTTACATGGCCATAATTCTTTATGGAACTGAGAAATCCATACATTTCATCATCCGTTGAGAAAAAGTATGTACTGTGGTGATTTCAGCCCCGAAGAGAGGTCTGTCTAATTTGCACTTTTTAGCTGTTTCCAAGATGCTACTGCTGTGCAACTACATCATAAATACCTGCCAAGAGTATTCATTTCACATTTCTGAAGATTAATTCTTCTCTACACATTCATTTCTTAGAGTTTCTGCCCTTGATGCCCCTTGAATGGGAATATTGGAAGATTTACTCTGGGAGAAGGAGTCTTACACAGAAATTCTCATGAATTTATGTTGATGGACTACACACCAGACACAAGCTCGAGTTGCAGTTAGGAAGACAAAGGATCCCATGTTTCACTTTCAATATACATCTACCACTCTCTAACCAGAAAGCCACTTTCTCTGCATCCTGCCATTGTCCTACCCAGCAGCCCCAAACTTGCTCTGTATCACCTTTTTCTCTCACCACTGATAAATTGCTGATGCCTTTACTTTTACCATTTTTCTCCTGAAGGCAACGCTAAAGATGCCTAATGAGGTCAAAAATGTAAGAGTATACTGGAGTTTGGTTTCTCATGCTCACAGACACATCCATTAATTCTGTTCATGAACTGATAAATCATTATCTTAAATCTAGTGACATTTTCCAGCCCACTACTCATGTTAGAAAAGGATGCTCCAAAGCAGAACACACTGCTGAGAATTATGATCAGAACATGACAGAAAACTACCAGCAAGTTTGTAATGAAAGCAGTTACTAAATCCGCACTGAAAAGAATACCACAGTTTCCTGTGTTCCTCTAACTGATGTGTAAATGAGCTCTTTGGCAGAGAAGAATGGAAAAAATCCTGATCACACCTTACCAGACATCAATGAAAAATTACTCAACCAATGAAAAATTACTTGTCCTGCTGTGACAATTTATGATTAATGTACACTCTGTGTGTGGGGATCTCCATGTCTTGGTACATACAAATGTAGTGTGCATGGAAATTATGATTATACAGGTATATGTGTATAATTGTTTTTAAAACTAATTAATAATATCTTATGCTGGTTATACTCAGATTATGCTAATTTATACATCTCTAGAGAGAGAAAGAATCTTGCTGATGATATGATCATTTTTGTCACAGGAATAGTTCAACTACTGTGAACTACTACTTCCACACTATCCTGAACAGATTTTTCTATTTGGCATTTCTCCTGTGATTTCGCTGAAGAAAATAGACAGACATTGTGGAAGACTGCGTTATCCAACTGATCTTTCAGTCAGGTGGGCTGAAAGATCAGAATATGAAGCAACAAAACATAATCACAAAAATGTCTACTGCAAACTATTACAATTATGCCAATTAAATTACTATTAAACTGTATAGTAGAAACTTTTTATCTTTTAAGACCGCATAAAGGCTGTTCCCTAGAACAGCTTCTGTGAGAGTTAGCTACTATGGACAAAGAGGGATTCAAAAGAAGAGAAATTTATTTCTGCCTTTCCTTCCAACAGACCCCGGAGAACACATTTCACACTGAAGAATTTGTCAGTGAATGAAAGAGGATTTCAATAGAAAATTAAACTACATCCCAAGTAGTGAGTACAGATTAATGCTTTCTCTTGTTCAAAACCTCACACAAGCTGGGGTGTACAATTTGCACATAAACTACAATATTGGCCCTCCTTTGTTTAGGTAGATATTAAAGAGGAATTTTGTTGGGAGTAGATGATGTTTAAGGAACCCAAACCACTCTATAGAGTCTCTGGGCATTAGCTTATTAATCCAGTCACCTAAAGTCATACTGTGTGGAACTTCTGTAGTATTGCCCATTAGAAAATCTCCAACTCCCATAACACTGGTCAACATCTACTCTTCAAAAGAGGAGCCCCTTATGTGTTAAGCTTTTTACTTGGCTTTCCTCATGCCTGTCTTCCCTCTCCCCTCTTTTCTAACAATTTCACATCACAGCCTAAACTGTCAAAATCCCACAGTAACCAAAACTAATCCTTGGATATTTTAAAACTTGAAGCCACACACCACTCTCCCATGTTAGCAATGAAAACACATCCAATATCTTTATTTACATCCAGGTCACATTGTGCCAGCCAGAAATGCCCAGAACTTCTTGAGAACTCATGGTTCGTTAGTGCCAATACCCTTCTGAACCAGAAACATTTCTTTCAATACCACTAAACAACGTCAAATCATGCATTTGCATGCTATAGGCGATAGCAAGTGCTATGTGAGTAAATTAGATTTTAATCACTTTTGAGTTTTATTAAACCAATTTTTCTTCCTTCTTAGAATTACTGTAATTTTGCAAAAATACAGAATTTAAGAGCGGCAGAAAAAGCTGCATTAATGGCACTTTCCAGGAGTGTGAAACTGCTATAGTAAAAGGAATGTCAATGCATAGTTCTGCTTTTCTCATCCTATAACTCAATAACATCCCTATTTTCTAAGTCCTGCTTCCAAGAAATAGCCATGCAACTTGCAAAATACTAAACAAGTACTTGGATGAACTTACCCAAAATCTCTGACACTTTGGGTAGCATGAAAGTAGGCAGGAGATGAATAAAATACTGCACTGTCCAATGCATTGTTGCAAGTTATTTATTCCCATTCTGATGCTGCATGCATGAACTGTCCTTGTCTGATGAATCACTGAGGGAAATGGGTTCTGACAAACAGCCCCTCTTTCAGCAGCTGGGTACTATGACAGCATCAATAGAAAAACACATCATTGGCTCTAAAATGCCACATTTTTGCCATTTACATTGAATAAGACATGAAACTCCTTCAGGGAAGTGGCACTATGTTATCATTAAGGCCTGTTGACACTATGGAGGGTGTGCTTTGAACTATATTCTGTCATCCCTCTTAATCGGCAACTAATCACATTCCACTCTGAGGAGAGAGAAGGGCCTTCTGCACATTGACAGTATTGCCAGTGATGAAATATTGCACCCTTTAAAATCTCATTTGCAGATTGGTTTCATTACCACCCACAACTGGCTGGGATCCATGAGGGAACACACCTGCTCTCATTAGGGCCACGTGATGTCTGCTGTTAGCAGTATTTCCATGCAAACACGGGGACAGGGAGATGAAAGCTCTGGGAATTGTCTTTATCCTTCTGCTGATTGGCTTTCCCACCTTCATTTGGGAGGTAACACATGTACCATCTGTTGATTACTCTGAGAAGCTTCTGATGGACTTTACAGGTATGGGCTTCTACTGCCTGTTTTGGCTTCCCTTTTCCATCACGCTGCATTTCCAATCATCATCTAATGCACATGTTTGCCATTTTCTACTGCAGACGACTCCCTTAGGCTAAGCAGCCTTCAAAAGGCACTGGCTGAAAAAGCAAATTCAAAACTAAGAGTATTTGGATGTATAGAGAACAATTATTTTTTCCTATGGAGTTTTTGGGTATTCAGCATTATGGATTCACAATGTCCAACAGGGATGGTTGTTTTGTGCAATTATAGAATGGCTTGGGTTGGAAGGGTCCTTAAAAAGATCACCTAGTTCCAACCCCCCTGCCATGGGCAGGGACACCTTCAACTGGATCATCCATGTGTGTGTCAGCAAAAAAATCCCTAGTTTAGAGCTGCTTTTATGTTTTAATATGTAATCCTCTTGGCAAAATCAAGAATAGCATAACTGTTAAGATTTATATTACCTTTTTTTTCCCCTCCAGAACAAATATGGTTCCTCTTCTGTATTATTTTCAGTAAGTGAAAGAGTGTATTTATCAATTCAGATAAAGAGGCTTACTGTAGTTGTTTTCAGTCTATCAGGCATGAAGATAAACCAAATAAATGTTCTTAAGTCTAGACAGGAATATCTATTCAGGTTAAATTGCTTTTGAAACTGCTTTAAGTTAAATCAAAAAACCTTTGCTATATATTTAAGGCCTGTATGAGTCCATATAAACCAACAGGAAGAAGGGGAAAGACCAAATAGAAAAGAATCACTGTTAAGAAAGTCAACTTCTCCTCTGCTTTGAATTTAATATTGTACAAGTGTTTGTTAATCCTTAAAAAGATTTAAACGCATTATTTAGTTGAATTAAGATTCAGCTGAGTTTTGCTTATAAATAACCTACCTTTCTTTAATTTTTTTCATAAACTGAAATAAAAAGCTAAAAATCATCATCACTATTGGAACTCCTGCAGATTTCCTGGGAACGTCCCAGGACAGTTGCACTAAAAATCCATCAAGAGAGCTACTTTTCATATTAAACCACTGTGACTGAATGGATTGAGATTAGGCTGAGCCCAGAACCAAAAATGAAAAATCCACCTTCTCTGCCCGTTCCAAGAAAGGGTGGAAATTACAGAAATTCTCAGTAGGTATTCAAGTGTCTCTGTTTTAACCAGCTCAGCCCTTGGATACAATAATGGATTTTACTGGATCCAAACATAGCCTGGCTTTCAGTACAACAGCAGAAGAATTAAGAGTGAGTCAACACATTATTTATGATACAGAGCTGTAGAGAAGCAAGGCTCTGAAAGAGGTGTTGCTATACATACAAGGATAGAGCATCTGTTTCCAACATCTGTTCTCTTAGCAATGCTCTTCACTTGTCCATAAACTCTTCTAAAGCCCTGACATTAAAGTTCACATGGCATTTAAACCACAAACAACTTCTTTAAAAGTTAACTTTTCACATAGGAAACATTCCTGCTCCTTAATTAGTTCCTCTCCAAGCTTGGTTACACTGATAAGTCAGAATCACCCTTTCATGGCAGACAATGAAGGGGAACATTTGAGTGTAGATAGGTTATAGCAATGCCATCCTACTTCATCAGGCCTTATTAAAAGGGTCACTTTCAAAGCATATTTCTGTTAAGGCATTTAAGCAGCAATTAATAAAGAAGAAAATAATACAGCAGCATGTTTTATGGGAACTCAGAGGAACATTTTTATCTAACTATATGCAATTCTGACATTATTTTGTTGGTTTTGGCTTATAAAGTGTTTTTAAGAGAATATTAGAAACTTACTGTCCCCTCTAAAATAGATCAAAACAAGTCTACAAAACTATCAGAATATAGGATGATGCAGTGGACTTGGATGAATGTCAGTATTACCTGTGTTTGTGTTTTTTATTTACTTCTTTAAGTAGCCCAGTCTCTGTAGCCACTTGCTATAGTGAAAGAGAAGGGATGTAGTGCGAACAAGAATATTCCATACCCAACCTAGCATGGTAAGAAGTGGGCCAAGTGTGAAACAGCAGTTTCAGACGCATTCTGGTTCCTTCCCCTGCTCCTCTTCTGGGCCTAATGCTGCACCTATACAGTGGATTACAGAGCACCTTTTCTTTTCCCATTCCCCTCCTTTCCATGGGAGGCACACTAGGAAAAGCATACTCCTCAGCCCTCTGCATTTAAAGCCAGATGCTTTTAAGAGCTCAAAGGCCTTGGCACTCAACCTCCATTTTTAAGCAAGTTCCCCCTATTTCCCTCTTCTAAGCTGCTCTAAAAATCCTACCTCTAGAGTGAGCATTGCATGTGTTTTAATTCTAATTATTTTTTTGGCAGGAAATGAAGCAGTTTTAGGCTTAGGTTTCTAAAATGCAACTCTCTTTCCAAGAGAAGTAAAACAGACAGTCTCATTCACACTTTTGCCCTTTACAAGTCACACAATCTTCAATCATTTATACATCATGCACTCACCACTTCTGTGAAATATAAACAGATGGGTTCTAAATGATTTTTCACAGAAATAGAACTTTCATTCTCAGATGACTACCTGCAATATATCCTTTAGAATGCTGATCCTGAGAGCTTAAGAGAAAAAGAGCTCATTACATCCCCCACATACTTTTTCTTATTCAAACTCTCCCTTAAAATCAACTGCTATCTTTAGCTCCACATTAGGGTCTCTCCAGTGTTGTCTAAACAGTCCCTCCTTTCTCTAACATGTTTTTAAAAATTCTATAAACATAAACACTGTAAAATAATACCACAAATTAAATTGTAGCACATTTAAGCGCATTGTAGAATACAATATTTTATGCAAAATACTGTATGAGCTTTTTAATGTTCTGGTAAGCACTATTTATATTTATGCCACTATCTGAACAGCACCTGTAATATAACAAGTACGTGTGGATATTTTCAAGGTAATAATTTTTCTAAGATTCAAAAGACGTGAGGAATATGATAACATTAAAGACTAGAGAGCACATTTTTCATTAGTGCTCTGTGTTTGAGCAATACACAGGGGGTTATGATTTTTGTAGGTATAGCAGTCCTGTAGGTATTACCACAACATAAACAAAGAAACTTAAGACAAACATTAAAAGGTAGATTTATTGCTTAGCAACACAAACAACTTTTTGGCAGAGCACATTCCCGCAACCACTACCAACAGTAGTCCGGAAAAAAACTCTGGGATAATTATTCTGTAGGTTTCACATGACATTGGAACATCTTATTTTGGTATCTAAGCAATTACATCCATAAACTCCTGCTAACCCAGTCTTGATTTTGCCACCAATGGAGAAGCTGAGACTTCAGTGCTGGCAGTTCCCGGAATACTCCCCCCATTTGCCAAGAGGCTGGGTAAAAGGGCTGCCCAGCACTTCCACAGTATGATCATTAGAGTGACTAAGAGATGATTAAAAGCAAAAGCAATAGGAAGCAGAAGAAAATTCAAAGAGAATGAAATGAGAATGCTAAGATGATGGGAAGGAGAGAAGAAAGGGCCCCACAGTAATACCTGCTGCCATTCTCTGGCATTTGAAAGGCTTAACAGGGAAGTTGATGAATTCATGACATTTATGGAACTCAACAAAAGGTAAGCTGTGAATAAGCAGCAGGTGGAAAACGGAGATGAACCAGCACTAAACCTTTGATTAGATATAGAAATAATTTGTAATGCATTTCAGAATGTCATTCTTCCCCCCTCCCTGCAATACAGTTCATCCATAAAATACTTATTCCTACTTTATCTTCTTTTAATAACCTAAGTCACATTTAGCATTATGGCATCATTTGAGTCTCCATCCCTCAGGCCATACTGGGCACTCTTTTATGCCAGGAGACTTCTCTCTGAGTGCCTTTTTGTACATTTCTGCCTAAGGACAGGGTTTTATCAAGCCCTGTGTTAAATTTACTGCCAAACACAGGTCCCGCTCACTGTAGTGCCAGCTGAGTTTCTCTGCCCTGCATTCTCCAGTTTCTCAGCACCACATCCTCCCCTGTATTGGACCACTACAAGCACTTGTGTGACCTGTTCAGAACTGGCCTGGGGAGTAATCCAGTTTAAAAGGGATCTGGACAAACTTCTAAATTTGGCTAAAAACACACACATCCACTAACCCACCACAGAGGATTGTTTTAACCTAGATTAGATCTCCCATCTGGAGGAATTATCTGGCTATACAACTCCTTCTGACATGAGAAGGGATCACTGGGGAGACCTGGCAGGGAACAGGAAGAGACACCTTGAGCTGTTTATGCTCATTTACAGACTTTTGGAAAGATAAGGTTTAAATCTCTTCAAACCAAAATATTTTAGAAGATATAAAATGCTACATATCAGTAAGACTTTCAAAATTAGCACAATTGCACCAGTGTGGCTCACCCCAGTGACTATGCAATTCCAAATTTCACCTTCCTCCTAACATCCACAAATCCTCCCAGTGGGAACTAATCTTGCGTGTTATTATTATTTTAATCAATATGTTAAGATTTTTGAGGCAAATTCCAGTAGTGGCTCCATAATAGGAGCCCATTTGGTATGAGGGCACAGAATCATGAAGCAAGACACAGATAACATTTACACAACATTAGTGCTGAACCAGTAACAACTCATTAAATTGATACCATCTGCCTCCCCCCAAACAGCACAGAGCTCTCATCTTGGACTCCAAATACAGATCTAGTAATAATAAATGCTAAACCATAGCCTTGAGGCAGCTCATCTACAAACACTCAGAAATAATGCACTTAGCGTATCATCCTTCTGGAGAATGTTTCAAAGGTCTGGGAGAGTTTTCCACGTGAAGTGCAAAACATCCTCCCTTCAAGCATTCTGCAGCATGGAACCTCCTAGTGTAGCACAGTGCCAAAATTACAGCAAAGGAAGGGAGAATAGATTGTGGAATAAAAAAGACACATGGCAGAGTCATTCCAAGTGCTAGCTGGGTTCAGTGAAAGTGGTTCCAAGTTCCACAAATCTCAGGGTTAACATCTTATGAGGAACTCTGCTGAGGCCCATGGGATACATGCTCCACGTCCAGCTCCTCCAAGCTTTTTACACATGGAACTCGGAATCAAGGCATCAGCATTTACATCTTGATAAAGCACTAACTGCTGACAAAATTTATAAAAATAAGGGCAAATGGTGATAAATAATATTCATAAACAAAGTACATCTCCACTAGTCTGAAAAATCACAACAGCTGTGTATGGGTAAATTGCACATAGGCTTGACAGTACAGTTATAAAGCAGAAGGGGGATGTGTGTATAAGAAAAGGCAGAAAATGTTACTTAGCTGTGAGAATAAAGTGTGTGAACCAGCCCTGTAAGCATAGAGGTGAGAAGAGAGAGGGGAAAAGCAAGTTCATGGTCAAGGTAACTGTTAAAAATTCTGAGAAATTCTTCATACCTGAAATTACACACTTTGACAAAAGTACACTGAATTACAGCCCCTTCATTTTACCTGAATGTCTTATACTTACCATCATAACTTCCACACATTTCTAGCTGTGTATGTAGCATAAAATTACAGAAGATAATGTTTCCCATGGTTTCCAGTAAGTTAAAATTAGAGTTACTGTGGAGAGGATAGTATCTACCCTTCCTAATTGTTTATTGTACAGATTTGTATTGGGGGGAAAAAAAAAAAGTCAAGACTGGTAAGAACAGAATATAAATGAAAATCTGTGTTAGCACCAAAATAAAAGCACAACAAAGATTTAAAAGAATGGCCTGTATTTATTATGAAGAATGTTATTCCCAGGAATAAGGTTGCAGGATATGATGTTTATATTAAGACCAACGATCTGTCCTGTTATTGCCAGTCAAGAGGAACTGTCATCCCTTGTCTCCTGTGTCTTGCTAAAGTGATCTGGATCTGACCACGTAGACACAAACATCTTGAACTGAGCACGTAGCTGTGAAGTGAGTGCATGCAAACAACTTGCTTCAGTATTTGATAAGTAAATATCACCTTCCCATTCCATAAGATCTTCCACTGATTTTACCAATACTATTTTTCTTACATTATCTTAATACATTCTTTGCATTTAAAACCATACGTGAAACTAAATGGACCTCCACAGCACCCTAAATCAGATCCCTAAAGGGATCTCTGTATTAGCATGCTTTCCTTCCAAGACCCTAATTACTGTGAGACCAGACCTTTCATTTGTATAAACATGATGTATTCAAACTTTAATTATGATATTAAGAATATTAAGATCCATCAAAAAAGCAACTAACACTGAGAGAAACTGGAAATAACAGTAAAAACCATGAGAGAAGACATTTGGACAAAATGCTTCAAACTATGGCTTGCAGTGAAGTTCTGGTCCTCACTGTGACTGCTGATGTTACTGACTTCTGCTATTTTTGGATACCTAAGTCCATCCTATCTGATGAGCCCATTACAGGCTACATTGTGTAGCCCAAACCAGGAGTCCCACAAGAACAAGTGGAAAAGGCTCAGCATCCAAAACCTGTTGCTAACCAGCAAGTTCACTGCACTCCAGTAAACTCCTCAGCCTTTCTGAAGCCACCAGAGTTATGGCAAGCATCCTGTATTCTTTTTAGAACAGCTGGGCTTTCTCTCTCTCTCTTGTTTTTGGTCGAATTTTATTTATTTACAGAAGATACCCAGGCAGCATTTGCTGCATTATTTTGGGGATAGAATCCACCAAGTACCAGCAGATGTAACAGTTGAAGCAGCATTTGTTGTCTTGTGAGGTACGCATGCCTCAAAGGTTTTAAAATTGTTATTTTAATCCCAATAAAGATTAACTCACTGGAAAGTGTCATTTGGATTTTAAATATACAAAATAATCACCTAAAATATTTTTTTAGTCCTTGAAATAGCCTTACTATGGGGCAGAGAAATAACATGAATATTCCTCAAGAAGACAATTCGGAAAGCCAGCCAAGCAGGAATCTCCTCTGTGGTCAACATCCCTCCTCCTGAAATATGAATCTATTCCCTTCTGAGTCAGGCTGACAATATCCTGGTAGGCAACATGCTAAGCACAGCAATTAAGAGTGACTTCCCTTAAAACAGTCAAACTCTTAAGTAGAAATACTTTTACACACACAGGGTTTATTCTGGTGTAATCTACTCCATATATTTTATTTTACACTCCTTCTTCACTATTTAGTTTACTGAGTGAAACCAGTACATGAAGCTGTGAGATTCTTCAGGTATTTTCCGTGGATTCCAGACCCATCAATCATTGGTGATCTCAGAGGCCTTTTCCAACCTAAGCAATTCTGTGTTTTCCAGGTACACAACAGCAAACTCTGGGGTCACAGACGTGAACCTGTAGAAATTACCTTGGTCTCTTCTCTCAGAAAGGCAGCACACTGTCCATAAGGGTGTACATTAACTGTATGCACACTATAACTCGAAAAAAGCAGTTAATATTTAGTGTCCATGTAATACTGGGAAAAGTTAATGTCTTTATCTTACAGATTGGTTACTCAAGCACAAAAAGGGTACAGAAGCCTTGCTCAAGGTCAGGGGAATAGCTGGGGAACTGGAATTATGGCCATTTCAAATTCAGATGTAGCCAAAGTGTGACAAGACAGACCTTCATAAAGACACTGAGAAAACCTGAGAATTTGCAGGTTTAGATAAGTTGATTTAAACCCTGATGTTCTTAATGTACATGCCTGCACTGAGCATCAGAAGACAAAAAAAAAATATAACCTATGTTTGTTTGTATGATTTTAATTAAAATAAATGCAGCAAATGTTCCTCTTTTGACTTAGTCTCTCTTAGCAAATAGCTTCATATAGCTCAGATCACCTTTTTAAACATTATAAACATGATTTTCAAAGAAACCATGAGGAGGGATAAAAAAAAAAAAATCCACAGAACAAATGTATACAGCCACATTGCTGTAATCAGGTTGTTGTGCCATTAGCTACCCTTGTTAAAATGTTAATGAGTAGCTTGCCATAGGCTTGCTGAATTGCAGTTTATTTCTGAACAGGTCAGCATTTTACAGTCCCTACCCCTCTGACCCTGTTTTAGAGTACTTTGTTCAATAGTTAAAACTCCCTTAATGAATGCTGCTTCTTTTATGTGAAATAAGATCACAGAGCATGCTGCACAAGGGCACAGTTAAAAATGTCACCACTGGAAATAAACAAATGTTTTGGTTTTTTTGTTCTTTTTGGTTTTTTTTTTTTGAGTGGGTATTAAAATTAAGATGTTAAGGATCAATTTATGCACACTCCCACTCAGAAAGATACCAAAAGTAGCCATATCCCAAATGCCCAATTAATTTTAAGACTTCAACCATTAACCTTTAGAGAGAATTCCCTCTACAACAGAGTTTGGAAATACGTCTTATTTTGCAACCAAGTGTTACTAGAAAGATATTCCCATGCCCCCACACCCACCCTCCCCACAGCATTTAAGGGTCCTAAGTTCCAGATGCGGCCTTGAATGTTATCGAGGCACACAGTAAGAGGTGCATCTGAGTAACAAAATTATGATAATATAATTTGATTATAGTGCAGAAAAATAAGAATAATACTGAAATACAATTATCTGGGTGGCTCTAACTGGGAGCTACCATGACCTGGTAGCATATACTCGTAAAGCATAACTTAAAAAAAAAAAAAANCAATATTTCTCAAAGTGTTTTCTTTACATGTAATTTCTTTTCTTAAAGGCCCATTCCTGATGTTATTTATTTCTGTTACAGTGCTTCACAATGGGCTGCACCCTCACATGATCCTTGAATAAAATCTGCTCCCATTCAACCTGTACATCTGCTCAGTCTGAGAAGACACTGGAGGAGCCAAAAACATCTTCCAAAAGAGAAATACTTCTAACCAAGTGTATGCATTAACAACACACACCGCAGCCTTTTCTGGTTTTGCCAATATTGTACAGAGTAAGGAAAAGCCACTAGTTTTCATGGATCCCATTCAAACAAGCCTACAGTTGTTTTAGAATTCTGTAAAAAGAAAGCTCAAAAACATTAATTGGAAGTTACTTCTCATCAGCCACAAGATCCTTTAAGCCACCTCTTTCAGACACACGTGTGTATATATACAAAGGCGCAGGTTCACACATAGAAACAGAATGCTAACTTATTTTTTCCTTCTTTTCTATATTGCAATCTTCTAAATTGTCTTTTGTTCTCAATGCAAATGGTCATTGGTTCATCTTCTTTCACCCAGGACGGTTATGTCACATCACTTGACTAATATGCATGCATTTGCCACTAAAAGACATTTTAACTGAGAGCTGTCACATCCGTCATCTCCACTCGGGCTGGTTAAAATTTTTATCTGCCTTCTTGAATTAATTTCAGCTTGCCTGAGCCCAGCAGGGGACTTTAGAGTGGTTTAGTTAAATTCTTCATTTTGAAAAAGCATTTTAGAGTCCTTCTATTTAGATTTCCCTCTCGCATCTAATTTTTGTTTCACATTACTGAAACAATGAGGTAATTATACATCCAGTGAAGGGGGGAGGAAAAAAAAAGCATACAGATGAGAGAGAAAAAAGAAATTATCCAATTTTGACATTTTCCTGGAAAAGCATTTTCTCCTTGCTTTTCTGCTTTTTATGTGGTTCCCTGTTATTTCACAAATTATCTGTAACCATAGTTAGAAAGTGATTAAGCTGAAAAGAAAATATGCAAAATATAAAGAAAAAAAGGAGAGAAGAGAACACTAATTGAGAGTCAAAACAAGAGAATGGAAAAGATAAACTAGAAATTTAATATTATGTCATCAAAATATTTTATATGGATCATGTCTGTGACAAAGCTGGATGCAACCAAGCCAGGAATCTATTCTTCTTAAAGCACTCCTTCAAAAAGTATGTTTTTTTTCAGGCAGCAAGGACATGTATAAGTAGGTAAGGAGGTTAAAGCTGTGAACTGGATGAGAGGAACATTAGAGACTGAGTAAAGGACCAAAATCTACTGAAAGATGTAGAAAACAGCAGTGACCTGTGGGAACACATCCCCATGACTAGTACTGGACTCTTGATAAATCTGCTGGAGATCATCAGTGCATAGCTGTATGTTCTGCACATGTTCATAAATACTGAAAATCTCACACGGAAAGTAATCCACCGCAGCACGATGGCTAACCTGTAATAAATACTAATAGCAACACAAAAATGCTCCTAAGATCCCGAAATTCACAGGGCTCCCAGACACCTCATTTGCATGTTTGGCTTCTTTATGATCCTACGTTCTTGGGATAAGGGGGCTGCAGATACACTGTAGCTGAACAGGTGAACTCCATCTGCAAATACAGATGTGACAGTTTATAGGCGTTTCCAAACTCAAACTGACACACGGACTTCCAGTGTCAAACAGGGAAAATGAGCTTACTACCATTTAAAAAGCTTCACAGAAAACCCCAAAACACACAGAAAAATAAAAATTTTCATGATCAGTCCATACAGAAGAGTCCAACAGAATTACTTTATTGTTTAACTTGAAATTTCTGTGTAGCTGCAGTATCTTTTGAAGTTGAAATTTCCCTTGCAATTTCACCCCTAAAGTAGAGGAACAGATAGGACAGGGATATAGTGACTCTTCTCCAACTCTGATGCTTATTGAACTTCAACTCTGTTCAGAATAGTAGAAACTCATGGATGTCTTCAAAGGCAAACTATCAGCAACAGGTCCCAGAGTCTGCAGCCCTGGCAAGGGTGCCCAGAGCACAAACCCATGGCCCTCTGAGGCTTATGTTCAGAAAAGCTGCAGAGAAGGTAAAAGTTACCTCTGGAAATTTTAAACCTGTCAGGATTTAAACAGGGCATGAACTCCCAAAGGCAAATAAGTGGTTTTGTACGGAGTGGTTCCACTGGGAAGGAGTCACAATATGGGTAAATTCCCATTGCTCCCATTGAATTCAAAAGGAGTTCTATACCCACATCTTTGAGCTGAGTTATTGCATTGCTTAAGTACACAGTCAATCTGATCAAAATAGCTGTCAAAGAAAAAACATCTACTGAAAGGCAGATGCATTACAGTACATGAGTTATTGTGAGGAATAAAAAATATTTCTAGTAAATGCTGATTGAAAAAATGTCTAAATGTGTTCATGCTCAAGGAAGACAGGCAGTATTAAAAAAAAAAATCTAAATATTTTTAAGCTTAGTGGCCTTAAAACTTACCAGTCTAACCATCTGGAAACTTTACAGCTATTATTATAAATTCTTATTTAAATGGCAGTAAAACCCATTGCTGACATGAAATTAGTCATGCAAGGGCCTGCAGATGTACACCCTTCTGCCCAAGCACTGAAATTCTGAATGCAAAGTCCAAAAGTGTTCATTTGTTCAGGCTGTGTGGGGCACAGAGAGACAACAGCTCCAAGACTTTGTTATGCAATACAAGAGGTGGAGTCTTCCCAGAATTTATTACACATATTCAATTGCAAATGCTTCCCTACTTGCTACAGAGGACTGACTGTGTCTTTTCTACCATAGCTGAATGTGCAAAACAGACCTCAGGAATGTGTCTTGCTCTTTCTACTTCCCCTTTTGTCAGATAACAGCTGTATGGGACAACAGACTAGAGGTGAAACACTGGAAGAAGCTTATTAAAAACACTGGGTCATTTGCACTAGAAAAAAAGCACAGGAACTTCTCTGATGCATTAATGAATCATATAAAATAAATCCACTGTAATATGCTAAAATACTTACTGAAATTACATTTTATAGCATGAAAATTTTACCTTATGAAAAGGTTTTACATTAATACTTGAAGCAACAATATGAATTTAATAACAGGAGTTCATTTTGAAAATCACATTTAAGACTTTTCTCCATAAAAGAAGCCAACATTCCTATTGCAGAGGAATATAAAACTTTCTGCCATCTTAAATTTTTGTTGGTTCTCATCAAGATATAAAGATAGCATGAAAAAAGGAGAGGGAGAAAGGAGTGATCACTGTAACGCTTGCAATTAGGTGCCTATTTGGTAGAAAATTCCATTGACAAAGCAAGTGAGATTTATAGAATCTCTAAGTTCACAAAATTTGGCAACTTATTTCATTTATTCTCTGTAATTCTGTGTATGAAAGTGTCTCTTGAGTTAGAGTTGCAATCCTTTGATATCCCAAACCACACTTTCAAAGGCAACAATCACACAGAGTCCACATTCTCAAAGGTATTCAGATGTTTATCTCCCTATATCTCCCTGTGAAGGACTACACATAAAAGACCCAAGCTTTGGGAATTTAAATCCAGTTGGTATCAATAAAGCCTATGTATCAATAGAAAATGCCTCATCTGGGAACCAAAATGGTTCAGGCATTTTCTGAACAATGGCAAACATTACTTGACATATCCATACAGTACAAGGCTAGACATTATTTAACACAGCTAATATCTAGTTATTAGGGAGCCTTATCCCACAGCACTCAGATATTTAACTCTAGAATGGGGATTATGTTCCTATCCCTTGCAAAGAATCACCTCAATAAAGCCACATCCTGAGTAAGAGTAGCCTAATCAGACATTATCTATATACAGTGCTTTGAGGCCAAGTAAGATTTTCAAAGCACAGCCCAAAGTAAGAAGCAAAGAAACACATGTGGTTTTGAAGAACCAAAAAAGTTGGACCTGAGTGAAGGTATTTGATTTATGTGCTTAGAGGACAATAATGAATTCTCTCTAGGCAGGTATAAACAAGAAATCAAGAACATGGTCCTGCACCTACTTTTGCTGGGTTAGTCCAGAATAAGTTTTTCCTGTACTTCACTCAAAACACTAAAAAGACAAGAAATGTACAGTAGCACATGGAATCTATTTTCTTGTGCTTCCACTCCCACACGCTCGTATTGGAGATTCAGTATGAGAAATGCCTAACAAAAAAATTAAAAAGCCTTTGATGAACAAGGTTAAATGCAGCTTCTATGCACAGTAGGGGAAAATCAGAGAACTCTCCTCTATAACAATTGTAAACATATGCCAACAAGACCCAGCAGATGGGACAGATTAGATTTGTTAGCTGATATCAGGTTGGATTCTGTCATCCTTCCTCATGCTGAATAGCACTTTTATCAGCTTTTATTCTAACTAAGGTTCTGTTCAAGAAAAGATTCCCCCATCGCCCACAAAGGATGTAATCTTTTAGCATCAAGGATCAAAGCCAAGAATTAAAATAAATAGAAAAATCAGATGCCTTGCACATGCCATCATCAACTGTCCACATCTGTTAAAACTCCCAATCTGATAACACAGCGGTGGGCTCTGCCAACGCCTGCTCTGCCTCCACAGCATCACTGTGCCTTGGCTCCTCCAAGTAGCCTCATGAAAAGCGCCTGGCGGTGGCTTCCCTCCCTCCCTCCCTCCCCCTTTTCCTTGCCTCTCTGTCAGCTCTCTGGATGCAAACATGCCCAGCTCATGCATAAGCAAACAGGTGCAAGGCACGGCTCTGCCAAAGCCCGAGCAAGCACGAGGTACACATGTAGCTCGCTGATTGTGGCATGCTACTGATAGAAGGCGACAAGACCAGACAATAGGTGGGGTCAGTAGGTGGCTCTTTGATTTCTCTGGCTCTCCACAGAAAAGCAGCCTGGGAGTTTGCCTGTGGCGGACGAACGGTGCCTTTCCATGGAAAACATGAAAGCACTGGGGCTACAATACCAAAAAGCGTCTGGAACGCGGACTTATCAGGAAAACTACTAATGCAAATCAAGATGTATTCACCCACCAGCCTTGTCTGCTTGGGAGAAGATAATTAACTGTGAAAACTTTGTAATAAAACAAATAGCTCTGTGTGTATCACTTATGAAACGAGATAGTCCAGTAACCAAAATGTAAAAATGGACTCTTTTCCATCAGAAGGTCATTCCAACTACAATCTTACCTCATCAGCACATGCCGTTACTCCTTTTAGATTCTTTTTGGTTTGTTTTTTGGAGTTTTTTCATCCTACTAGATTGGAGTTAAGACACTACAAACAACTTCAACAAACACTCAAGATTGTTCTGTCTCAGAAGTATTGATTGTGTTTCAATGCTGTTGGTCAGTGAGCCAACATTATCTTCGTCTCAAAGCACACTGCCCACTTTCAGAGAATTTTTCTAATAAGATGACACGTTCATTAAGATTTAAGAACCAGGGAAAAAAAAAAAGGAACCAAGCAAGGCAGTTGGTTTGATATGGTAACAAAGATAACTGGAGGAAATGCCAGAACTAAATAACTAGAGAAACTGCACCAAGCCCACCAGCTTAAATGCCACAACACCAGTGTAAAACAGCAAGAAGAACTACCTTTTTTTGGTTTTTGCACACCTGATTGTTTTTCATCTAACTTTTCAATTAGTCAAATAGTCAGAAAGGAGCAGCCACTTTTAACTCATTGCTCTGAATCGTTATGAAATAGTTACCAAAGTTTATATGGCACATATTGCACATAGCACATATTCCAGTCATATTCTAAAATACTGGTTTAAGAAGAACAGCAGAGACACAGAGTTAAGCTATCTGGGTAGAGAAGGACATTCCTTGACTACTGCACTCCATTATTTCAAACTGTTCACTCTCAGAAATTGTGAAAACCTGGAAAAACCTGGAAAAATGTTCAAAACTGTAAAACACAAACACATGTACCTCACACACAAAAAAAAAAAAACCAAAAAAAAACACACCACCAAAAAAAAAAAAACCAAAAAAAACCACAACAACAAAAACCCATATACTAGTATTGAGCATAATGCAAAAGCACCCAGATCCTCCAGATCTCAAATCCTCCACGTACCCCAGAACGGGACACTGAATTTAGCAGCAGCAAAGAATTTGTAAAAATCAAGTAGATAAGACCTTAAATTTAAGTGCTGAACCTTATTTAACCTTAAGTAATCATATTTGACAATTCTGCTTCAGAAAGTGTAACACTTGTTGACATGTTGAACTGTTCTTACCTCACCTGTAACACAAGCCCTGAATTACCTGCCACATGGCCTGAAGGGGCATGGAGACACTTAAAACACTCACTGAGTGGGGCTGCCACTGGTTCTAGGAAGGTTTTTGGCCCTGGGTCTCTCATGAGCAGTTTGTCTCAGTTGACTTCTGAAGTGCAGGCAGTCAAATTTGGACTGATCAATGGACATTTGTGCTGGCAAGTTTTGGTAACAGTGGGAACTCCTCCCCTTTTCAACCTTTCACAAAAATGCTTGTATGAGACTAACCAAAATATGGCCCTTCACATGAAAAACTTTTCTGCCAAACTTCAGCTGTCAAATTATTAAAGCAAATTATATTTCATTTTCTATCTGCTTTTAGGTAGCTCCATGAGACAGACTATTAATATTTAAATGACAATTCTGGCCCATAAACTCTGACAGTTTCTTACTATGACCTATTTTCTAAATGTTTCAAGACAGATTAGTGTAAAACAAAACAAACTATCAGGAGGTAGAGACAGCTCATTTTATCAGCATGCTCCAATAAACCAAGGCATTAATAAATAATTACATCCCTCTCTCACAAGTATCACCAGTACCAGGGGACTTGATTTAAATACGTTTGTCATAAGATTAAGCGTCAACATACAAAATCAGTTTTTATTTCCCATATGGCAAAATTTACAAACTTAAATAAAACTACAAATCCCTGTTTACAACTCCAGTAACCTCTATGACACTCAGTTACCCAGAACCCTATTTCCATTCATAACATCTTTCTCCCTTCACCTCCATTTTACTTCAAAGGCTAAAGCTAATGACCATTTGAATTCTCCTCTTTGGAGGCTGAATGGCAATGGCTCACACAGAGCCTTAAAAACAGGTTAGTCATAGTTATGTTTGCTGCAGCGACAAATACTCCCCCCCCCTCCAGTCTGGTGACCTCAGATTTCATCCAGCAGAGCAAGAATTTAATCTAAATTAAAAAGTGACTTGAAACTCAGTATTTCACATTGCAAAAGCTGTACTAAGAAGAATAGTAACAACAGCCCTTTATCTGTATATGCATAAAACAGGAAAAATCAAGATACAAATTGATATGCTGCTTTTTTATCAAGTGTTCTCCACAAATACAGTGTGGAAATAATTATTGCAGATATACAAAGAAAAAAAATCTAAAATATAGGCCAAATTTCATCCAGAAAAAAAAGTGTCTCAATACAGGAAGCACCTGGTGATTCTTCTGGATAATTGGCAAGGTAACCAAACTATGAAACTTTTACTGAGGTGAACTTGGAATATGTTTCTACAACTTTTTCAGTTTTCATTTCCAGTGCATTCCTGCATTATCTGAAGCACTTATGCACCATATGTAGAACACGTTCTGTAACTCAACTTCACACTTATCTTATTTTCAAAGGAAATAGAAAAGATGCATGCAGAGTCAGGTTGATTAATTTTAGTATCAAGGTATTTAATCCCACGCTGGATGAAGATGATCACTTTTACAGAAGTAGTTTAATTAGAACAGAAAGCCAGCAGAAGCAAGCTATTACCAAGTAGTGAAATGAGAACAGCAAATACAGGACTCCCCTACCACACGAGGGAACAGCATCACTGAGATGTGCAATGCTCAGCAGGCTCTCCTTGGTGTCTCCTGAAACTTTCCCTGCTGTATTATTTCACAGAATGCATAATCAGTAAACACTGAATATGGGGAAAATATTGCACCATCGATGTTCCTCATGGGATTTTACCCAAGGATGCAGCAGAAATGAGCAATCACTCAGCAAGCCTGCTTGGCCTGCCTCTAATTTATCATGGCTTACATCTCATGCCTGCCAGCAGAGCTGAATTCATATGTTATTGTCCCAAACCTGTCAGTTTCTGGACTGCTTTTTAATCTTCCTCCTAGAATTACATTCAGAAAGGTCACTGCTATCCAATTAGAACCTTATCAAAGATGCACATGCAGGCTGGATTCACGCTTATCGAGAATGGGTCATAAATCCAGAAACTGCACATCACACAGTACCATTACTGTAATGAATAACTCACATGGAAAAAAAGTGTCAAAAATATCTGTGTATTGCCAGGCAAGTGTCTGACTATTTCTCCATACTCTAGAGCAGGTGAATGAGTGAAAGGGGTATTTATAATTACAGGGGTGATGGAAATCAAAGACCATCAAAACCAGTAACACGTTGAATTTTATTCAAAACCTGATACTGGATATGTTTCTACACACGCAGACTTCCCTGGTCTTTTTCCTTAAGCCTCCAAATGTGTGTTTTCAAGATGAATTGTGAGGATTGCTGTCACTAATATATCAATACCTATTGCCTTTTCTTCTATCTCAATGTCTTTGGAACTTATGAAGAATCACATGTGTAATCTTTTATCAATTAATTTAATCAAGCTCAGAACTTGAAAGAGGAATTTGCTTTCAGTCTTCTGATTCAGGAACATCAATCCATAAATATAACCCATACACACATCCATGTATTTCTACTATTGATCTTCGTCAAATAAACTTCTTTTTTTCCACATATAGCTTGAGAAATACTGCAGTGTATGATCCAGTTGAAAAAGGAATTACTTAGTAAATACAGCCTAGGAACATTAAGAGTGAAAGGCATTAAACAAAAATTACATATTTACAATGCTTGTGCTTCCAAGATTTCACTCAGTTCTCTATTTTGACAAAGCGCATTTTCAGTGCTGTCCATTCCAGAAGCAGGAAATCAGCACATCTTTGTCACTAAAAGCTCCACTTGTTAAATAATCACCTGGAAACACCAAACATTTTCAGTCCCTCACACTTGTTTACAGGGATTATACTGATTTACAAACAGGATCAAAGCAATTCTTTCAAGAGGATAAGCAGATGAAAGAACTGAGTAGGTTTAAGCACTCCTGTAAGAACCATTCGCTCTTTCTCCCACCACACTGCCAGATTCATTGGTCAATATCTGGGAGGGGTGCAAGTAGGGGAAGAGGAATATGGAATAAAGTCTCAAGTCCTACTGCATTAGCCACTTCCAGAATATCTCTAACAGAGCTTCAATATCTAACCATAACAGAAAACTCATATTTACAATCCCTTCATCTTTTTACCTTTTTTTCCTTTTTATTCCTTTTCATTTTATTCCTTCTCTCCTTCTTTTGATTGAGGTGGGATTTTTTCTGAAATTACTATGCAGCTGTTGAGGATTCCAGGCGCTCAGATCGATGTATCACACAAACCTAGTGACTCTGGAGGTGAGCTTCCACAACAAGGTGGGAGATACACTGATAGACCTGCTTTTCCAATATGGCAACACCCATTGTATTCCAAAAGCAGGAGCAGCCATAATTGACTTTTCACACCTACTCTGATTTATCCTATTTATGCTCTAGGAACATGTATTGCCCATAGTTACTAAGCAAGCCCATGCAGACAACAGGGATATTTTTGCACTAAGGTACATCACATGTAACAGACCTGAATATATTCCTGCATGTGGATTTATTGCTAGCTCAAGCTCAATCTCAGTAGCTCATAAAGGAAAGTAGACATGGTATTTAACAAAGCCAAAAAAAGTGTGCAAACCAGCACACTTTGGCATGAAACCCCTTGCCTCAGCCTTTTTCATAACAAATCCTGTATGTTTTCAGGTCTGATATGTTTATGCAGCAACAACAAAATGGTGCTGACTTCTCCCTTGGAATGAAAATATGCAGGCTATTTTTAACGATTTTTAAAAAATAATATTTGACTTTTTTTTCTGTTTTTTAAAATTAGAACTAACCTCTAAATTAGGTATGCATTTTATTCGACACTATTCAAGTAAAAGATCTCTGTAAGGATTTGTCTTAACTGGGGCATTTGAATTCTTAGAGGAGGATACAAAATGCACTGAAAGTACATGTTTAATAGCCTGGATATTAACATTAATTCCTGGAACTTAAACTGAAATACTTCACAACATAACATACATATTGCTGTCAAAAGCAGTGTATCTGAATCACTCCTCCCTTCCCAGTTCTTTTCTGTTTGGTTTGGACTTCCGTATGGCCACAAGGAAGTGATGATGTGCACTATTTTTTTTAATTTATTTTATTATTAGCTCTATTTACTTGCCTAAGAGGCTGTCAGAATGTGCCTGGACTGGAAAGTAATTGTACTTAGTTCCAAAGAAAAGTGATTTGACAAAGGCTGCTGCTCCTATTAAACTTTGTGATAAAGTAGGAAAACTGCAAAGATTTTTAAACTCACCAGAGCAAGATGAATGCTGAAGAATGCTTTGCCCTGCGGTTGCACATGTCCACTACTCAGGTACAGATTTCTGTATTTACATTGTATCAGTGACTTGCTGTGCAGCAATAATTTGAACTGAAATGTAAAACCTGCTTTAAAAAGATGAAAAAAAATAACATAAAACCCACACTAACCAGAGCACCCAAGTGCTCAAACAATTCAAATCACAATAACCTGAGTGCTTCACATGGAAGTCTGATGGACAGTCATCTGCAAGAGTGCCAGGGTTCACAACCTGAGAGCTCAAATGTAAGTTCTCTGGGACAGAGACTGTCTTTTTGTTGTGCCTTGACATTGTTTATAACACTGGGAAGCCATTTCTCTAGGCCTCAGTGTAGTATAAATTACAGTTAACACTAATAAAATCCAGCTTTGAGGAGAGAGTAATGGATCTCCTTATTGGCGATCGTAACAGAAAGGTCACAGATTACAGGGCATGGAGCAAGAATTCCCCAATCCTACCCAGAGATGTCTCCTCCAGGTCAAGGTTAGGGTGTACTGGAAGCACTGCAGCATTTTCTCTTTTTTTCTGTCAACAAAGTCCTGCTCCTGTGATAAATTAAGGACTCAAGGCTGCAGGTCACTTTTGAACCCTCCATCAGTTATAAATTCCCCTTAATAATAAGCAGAACTCTGTTAGCAAGCCTAGTGATTTACAGTAATAAGGATATTTGTACCATTTTTCCAGAATGTCTGTCAGTTTATTTTATAATAGCTAGTATTTACAGAGCACTTTACTAACATAAACTAATTAATTATGTCCTCAACTGTTTCTATTCAAAATTCTAATGATGTAGTACGTATCATGAGCTATCATCAAATGCCCACTGAGACTTCTGTGCTTGACTTACAGTATCAGATGAGCTCATAGGAAGCAGCCAGCAAATCCAAAAGGATCTTTATTTATTTGCATCACCCAATTATGTTTTTCCACCGTTCCTTTAACTCCTCTTTGTTATTCTGTTGAGCACATGACTAATTTCAATAGCAGCATTTTTTACATTGGACCGAAGAGTGCATTAGTACTCTGAAGTCGTTTTTTACTTAGGGCCATCAAGTAGTAAAGAAATGCTCCACCTTGATTCAAAACAGACTCAAGATTAAAAAACAAAACAACAAACAAAAAAGAAAAACACCAAAAAACAAACCACAGAACCCCCGCTAAGAGTCAAGGATATTCTAGAGTTACAGCTTTTGTAATCTATACTGATTATAATTTTTGGCATTCATATGTTGGAAATTTTTTCCTGACATAAATACAACTTTCTACAAAAGAAGCTTTTCAGTGGTACAAAAATGGAGGCATTCACTACTCTTTAGCATATCCTGGAGCTCTGGAGGATTAGAGCATTCTCTCCCTCAAAGCTCAGTCAGTGCCTCCTAGCTATTTCTCCTATGAGGCTTACACTATTGTCCTCCCAGTGGAAATCCCAAGGGGAGAGGGAGGAATGTTAACTGTGGATACTCATTCTAGCTGGCTGCTGGATTTCTGAGCAAGAGGGAAAACATTGTCAGCGAACTGTTAGACTCTACAATATAAAACCACCACTAAGTATTACGAGACCAACTGATGACCAATTTTATCAAAATACATTGGAACTTTCATTCTGAGATTAATCTTAGATTTTTGTAAACATTTTCAGGGGAAAAAAAATTATTTGAACAGAATATTAGTAATACAGTCATCTCTGTATTATCAGGTGCTGTTCACCCTACATTATTACAGAAATTCTAGCATGTAAATCATATGTCAATTCTCTTTGTATCAGAAACCCTTAAGTTTCAAGCGAGAATGAGAAGCAGAGAAATATACTAAATGCAAAAAGATTATAATTTATAAAAAAAGTAGGTGACAACTGAGGTCATGCAGATTTCCTAGATGGAAAACAGTTTGGCCTAGGGACATTCTGTATCCTCTAAGTTCAGAGAGATATTCAGCCAAGGACAGAACAAGAGCCCTCTCTGTTACTCCAACCTTGGGTTCCCCAAGGCCCTATGTGCATTCCAACATATCCAAATTGTACAAGCCAAAACAATGTCCAGAGGACCTGAACAAGAACATTTTATAGCTTTAAAGAGAAAGGAAGTACACATAAGAAAGTTTTATTCAAGTAGGTCATTTTAGGGTCAATATAGTCATTTAAATATCAAGCCTTTTTTGTCAGCATCCATTGCTGAGAAAATAACAAAATAAATACAAACTGATAGGTAAAGCCATAAGAAGGAAGTTGCTGAAGAATTTCCTTCTGTTATAAATTGGGTAACATTGTCACAGGAGATTATTCTACTTTCTAGTCCACAACAACCAGGTTTTATAAGCATTTAGGGCAGTTTCATCAAGTAAACAGCACTGGTACACTTTATTGTTTCTCACAGCATGAGCAGCACTGCATGCTCAAAAGCAAAACCAACAGGGATCACCTTTTAAACCAAAGCTGCACCACACAGCCAAGACTGCTTTTACAAAAGAGAAATCAAACTGTCAAATAATCCAGAATAAAAGCTCTAAACCTGCTGTTCAGAAGGAGGCTGATGACTGTATCACATCGCACTATATTATGATCAACACATTCACAGAAAATAGGTTATATACTCAGTGAAGCATCTGACCACATGATATTTGCATTAGGAAATTAGCATCCCACAAATTAAACTTGGCACGTACTAACTGGATTTGAAACTGGTAATTGATAAATCCAGAAAAAGAGATATCACTGGGGAATTGCCAGTGAGAAAGCAAGTTCCTAGTGGAGTCACGATGGTATTGGTTCACACCCTCAAAACAATTCAATACCTGCCAGTAATCGAGAAGAAAATATAAGGTCACTACTAATCCAATTTTCAGACAACACACATTGCTGGATAATGAAGTGGCAAGCAATCTATGCAAATAAACATTGCTTTGTAAACTGGGCACAGTTCAAGATTTATGGTAAGATCATATTTCAAAACAAAACAAACCAAAAACAAAAAGATACCCAACAAAACTAACAATACAAAAAAAAACCAACCCAAAAACAAAACCACAGAACAGAATAGAATATTATATCCTAGAGAAAAAAGGAAATTATCCAAAGAACACAAGCTCCTGATTTAACAAAGCTGATAAAAAATTACTGCAATGATATCTGGATACAAGAAAATAGCAGCAAAGATGTTTACCCAGTGAGCAACTGCCAGTGATGGGCTATTCCTACGATATTTTTCCCAATATTACTGTTCATGCTTTTAAAGTACACTAAAAACCCCAGAGTTTTCAAATTTTTCATATGTCCCTTTTGTGAAGTTTGAAAATCCCAATTTATAACTTTATACTCAAAAAATTCAAGGTGCTAGAAACTATCCAAGGTGGAAAATATTCATGCAAGTTGCATTTTTTCACGGCTTCTTCCTTAGGGTGACATTCCCACTCCAGGATTTCAGTATTTCATCGCTAGTAGTTACGACCAGAAAAATTCAAATTGCAAGTAAAGTTAATGGATGGAAGTTTGGGTTTTTTGGGGGATTCTTTTGGTGTAAATGAAGCACACTTTTCAAAGTATTCTGAAACCTGAAAAAATTTAATCACTCTATCTTACTTCAAAACTGCCTCTGGATCCAAAGACTGTAGATTTCAGGCACTCCAAAACCATCAGACTGCCATCTAATCAGTGCTTGAAAGCTGTACTTATGAGACAGCACCTGGCAATGGGAATCCCATTTTACAGCCATTCCACACAGCTTTGCACGGAAAGTAAATGTCAACTGCATGAAACAACTGCAATATTTAAGACATATGACTTCTCAGAAATACCACATGGTGAGGGCAGCAAAACTTTTTCCTCTGCAGAATATTCAGTTTGTATAATTTAAAAGGAAACGTGATCTGAAGCCTAACAGGAACAGAACAACTAAAATTCATGAAGCAGTAGTTTTACCTTTAGGTCACCTCAGTATTAAAACATCTTAAAAAAGACATGATTTCCCTCACTTGAAATCTTTACAGAGGCATTTCAATATTTATTCAAAACAACATATAACAAATCCAGGCCCTAAAAAAACCACATGTATCTTTCCAGCCACACATTATTGATCCTGCTACAGAAGTTGTGGTTTGCGTTATGCGGGACGGCAAACTACATGATTTTGAAAACGTTGACTTAATTTATTCAGATTGCACAATTCAACACCAAAATGGCAATTCAATTTCCCTTGCTCAGCAAGAAGGCAATTAAACAGTTTTGAAAATAAAGCTTCTTAAGGGGACACCCACATGCAGGTTAGGCAATAGTTCTGGAAAATAATAATAATAATTAAAAACTGTGCTATGTTTTAACTTTTACTGCAGTTTTGAGAGATAAACATAAATTTAAAAGAGTTGAATCGTGTGACTGGCTCCTTTCTTTCTGAACCTCATCTACACTTGCTATGCTGTCTACAGCTTAAAGACATCCAGAAGAAAAGGTGTCCAGGCATAGGCTGCTGCTCCCATGATGGGGAAAAGTTCCCAGACTGCTATAATGTCTTGTTTTGCTGTTTGACTGCACTCATGATAAAGTAAACATGTATAAACAAACATTTACGTGTCTTTGTGTGAAAATTCCCAAAAATATCTCGAACAGCACTGAAACTTGGTTAATTCCCCTCTCTACTCCTATTTTCCCTCCCCAAAAATTAAAGGGGGAGGAAAAGTCAATTCAAGTGAATTAAGTTTTCCGCCAGTAAATTGTGGAAAGAAATAGGTAACATCATCAAAATATGTTTCCACCAGTATCCTCTGATTGAAGAAAAGTCAATATTGCTCTACTTTCGAAATGAGATCTACCTTCCCCCACTGTCCCAGCTGTTTTAGTGTTAGTTAATCTCTAAATTATGGTCAATATGCTACCACCACCAACTGCAAGTTAGTCTCCTAGTCACAGCTGCAAATGATTGTCCCAGCATTTCCTGCTTTTGAGGCTGTTGGCAGAGTTGTCAGAAGTATGGAATTGCTGTGTGAGACCCTCACAACTGGCTTCTCCTCTGATCTATGGGACACCTCAATTCCACAGCTGGCACAGTGCTGACACCAGCTCCAGTTAAGGACACCGTGTCATCTCCCCGACTTGTTTACCTGCCGACCCTGCAGTGCAAATGGATGCTAGAAAGGAAGACAGGGAAGTGAGGAGCAGATACCATATTCATCATAATCACTATGATACACAGTAGAAGAAAATCAATTCCTCTTAATCGAATAGAGTGACTTATTAAGGGTTATAAGTCCTGGCTGGAGAGCTGTGCTGATTGGATTATGCTGGGAGAGAAATTAGCAATGAGCTCTTGAACTCTCTTTCCTTTTGTCTTCTGGCTCAGAGTTGCTATTAAATGATTATCTTATGAGAATCTTAGTAAGCAAGTCATGCTCTGATCAGGGAGAGCAGCAGGAAAAAGGGGACTGAAAAGGTTCCTGAAGTGTTGACAGACAGTGATGTGAACAAACAAAATATGCCCATCGCAGCATTTGTGACTCTTGATTGAAAGAGCACAGCAGTGGTACCTGAGACAAACACTTGAGACTTCCCAGAACAGCCCTCTTCAGTTCAGTACTGCCTCAGCCACTTGACAGATTGATAAGGAATTGCTTCGATTGTGACATACTGCCAATTACATCTGTCTCAAAATCCAGTTTACAAAATGTTCTTCATTTAGGATTTTTTTTTTCAGATTTGGTGAATTGGTGAATCAAACATAAGTATACACAAATGCTACTTAATGAGATTAGGAGGCAAAGTAAAGGTAGAATAAAGATAGAAAATAAACATTTAAGATGAGAACTGGCAAAACAGTTTCTCTTTCCCATTAAAATAGCAGATGGTCATCCTGCATTTGGAGTCAACTGCTGGCTTTTAAGTATAGAATAAGAGTAAGATCTAACCAACTCTAACAGGAAACCTGTGACTAGGGAGTTCATGTGTTTAAACTGGAGAAAAATATGTTGTCCTAGCTCTGGGTGGGACAGAGCTCATTTCTCGTACACCAGTCAGGGGCAGTGGTGTCCATCTGTCAGCCCCAGCTGCCAGAAGGCTGATCCCACCAGACTGCTTGAGCCCAGGAATTCTGGGCTGCCATGCACTGGTCTGAGTGGGGCATGGCCACTCCTGAATGTTATTCTGTACCATCTTACCTCAAGCCAGGGACTGGGCAAAGGGACTCTCACTTCCCAAAAGAAAGTTTTTCTGCCATTGTTTTTCACCATTGCGATTGGTGTTTTGCATTTACATCACCCTCGCTCTGTGTGCTTTTGTTAATATTTATTTTTTTCTGTTACTGTTTATTTTCTTATCTCACTGCTGTTTCCAGTAAATTGTTCTTAACTTAACCCTTCATTTTTACATTTGTGTCTCCACTTCTCAGCTCCATCCCCGGGTGGGGGAAGCAAGTGAACAGTGTCTGGTTTGGGAGAATCTCTGCTGGGGTACTGGACTGGGGAGCACCGTTCCTAAATCATGACATATGAAATGATTCTACCTTTGAGTTTTCAAGGCAAGGATCCCTGGAATTAATGAAAGTTTTGTGCCAGCACCCTCCAGGATCATTTTGACTGCTACAGATGGAGTGAAGGTGCTGAATAGATTTTATTACCAACAGTAGGCCAGGCCAGCCACAGGGCATTCCTACAGCAAAATTCTAGGGAAGCAAATGATACCGAGTCCATGCACATCAGCTAACAATCTGCTTCAGTAATACTGACAGTCTTCCAACAGCCTTCCTGACATATTATGACCAAAGTATTTACAAGAGTCCAGCTATTTATTCCACATTATTGCAATTCTGTGCTTCACTACAAATTCCAAAGGGGAAAAGCCTCAGGAAATATAAAATTACATTATTGCAGTTCTTAAAACAGTCTATCTGGACTGTTAAGTTTTGTGCAGTGGTCATATTCCAGCAGAATAAAAGTAACTGAAAAGAGATTACAAGCTCTGGATCTTCTTTTGCTCCCATACCACAACAGCTTGTGCCTAACATTAGTATTCCTAGATAGTAGAAAACCAGTTCTAATATTTTCCACAAAGCTGTGCTGGTAGCTTTAGTCACAATGACTGTGCTTATGATTAAAGAAATATTATTAAATAAGGATTCACAGATTAAAAATAGACATTCTGCCAGTTCCCAAAATGTCCTTATGCTTGTCCCCTAGGAACCCCAGAAACAGCAGTAATATCTGTGTGATGAATTGTATTTATCACGCACCTTTGACCACCTCAACTGCTCTCTGCATGCTAATCCATCACTTTGGGAGTTATTCAACCATTCCAGGTCCCTGAGCTTCAAATGACCACCATTACAAAGAAGTTAAGATTGCTGGGAATAGCTTGCTCACCAGGGATTGCACACAAGTAACACTGATGAAATCTTCAGGGTATGTAGCTGCTTAGGAGCTCAGAGTAGCTCCCCCCACTGCCGTAAACAGCGATGTGTTGAATGGATTTTGATAGCAAAGTGAAAGGGAACTTTCTGGTCCTCAATATCTAAATACTTTAATCTGCTCCAAAATCCTTAGGAAGGACTTGGCAAGAGGTATTCAGAGGATCTTGGCTCATAAAAAGCTCAAGTTTACAAAGGGACAAAGTCTCTGCCTTGTTTCCTTCCTTTGCTTTTCTCATCACAGCACTTACAAGAAACCATTCTGAAGGCAGAGCCAAACTTGGCTTTTCAAATGAAGTGATCAAAACTCAGTAACCTGACTGGAACAGAAACTACTCCTATCTTGGAAAGAAAGGGTAGACAGTCTTAAGATGACAATAATACTTATCTGAAATGTAAGACATACATATGTACCACACGCATACATACACAAGTTTACAAATATTTATCAGTACAGACAATCACTTCACAATTCTTCCTCTTTGGCATTTCCTACTATTTTAATACATTGACTAGTCAAAACAAACAGAAATTAAACAGTATTGTAACTTGTCAAAGATCCCTGTTCTACATAAACACAAAATGTAATAATCCATTCATTGATTACATTTACAGTTCATTCTCTGATTTTAGATGTTACAGTAAATTAGTGTTTCCTCCTATTACATAACAAAAAAGCTTGTTAAATTATTGCCAGAAAGTACACCATTCTGTAAGGAATAAGTGTACTTTTTCTATAAGGTTGGAAACATAAGAATCGTTTCACTCTCAACACAAAACCAGTTCTGTCAATATAGTTCCCTTTGACAGCTGTAACGACTGTATCTATTTCGATTAAAACTTCAAATATAACATAAATTGACATATTACAGAAAAAGTTCTGTATTAATCAAAAGGGCTGAGACCAATAAGCCTTGGTAAGGGCCAGTAAGCCTGAACTTGGGTCATTTTATTGTTTTACTGTGCCACAGTCTTCAAGTGCACTGAAGTTAAGGAGCAAGAACTGGTCTGCAAAACACATTATTATAATATTATTCCAAAACTTGATATATTTTATTTCTGATTATACAAAACTGTATCCTTGTCACAAATTAATCCTGTTACGATAAATAGGTCAAACAAATTGAATACAAAACTGGATTAATTCTTACTTGTAGAAAAATTTGAAGGGTGCAATTAAAGGGTACATATATTAAAGAAAATATGAAAACAATGTCCATTTTTTAGATTTTAAATCTAGGAACGTGGACCAGACTAGCAACTATCTTTTTTCCCCTTGTAGCATCTAAAAAACTAATATTTGGCTCCAGCTAATCTAAGTTCCTCCTCAACTAAAATTACACGGGTATACATGAGTGAAGGTCCTGCTTTTACATTTTTCAAGGGTATAGGAAAGGTCCATGTAAAAAATATTTCCAGGGAGCTTGCTCATCAAATCCAAAAGAACAAACTCCTTAATAGCACTTCTGTTATTAACTGAATTAAGACTGTTTTTTCCAACATGACAAGTTAAATATAAAATGAATGAAAAAAATATATTGAAAAGAGTGTTGCAATTGAATTTCTTCTAAATCCATCTGCAAAATCGAGTTACAAATTAAAACTTAGGTAAAGAAAGACCTGCCAGTCATTTTGGCACTTTCTTTGGGCCAACTTATCTGAGGCAGCTGCAAAACTACATTTAGGGGTCATATATTTTCTTTCAAATCAGCTTCCAAATGCATCTCAGAGAATGGGCCATGACAATGGTTTAAAGCTTTATTCCCCTCTGAAGTTACAAGTCATCACAATGCTGACTCTAATCAGGTTACTCTGCATCTGTCTGTCACAAATAACCTAGTAACAACTAAATGGATTGCCATAAATCTTTCAATTAGGATTTATAACTTTATTAGCACAATATTTCTGAACTGATTGCATTACTTTGAAGAGCAGCTTTCATTTATTTTGTCATTTGGGGGTCAAATGCGTACAATGGCTGGAAGCTGAATACACAATAGGAAGCCTTACTACAACTTCACGGTGGTCCCCAGATTTTCCCTTCTCCAGAGACCACAGCCAATTTTTTTAAAGGAACACTTTGTTTGCTGTGCTGAGGTTGAACCACTCGGCTGAACGTGACCAAGTTTCTTCATGACACACAGGGGTCACACTGCCAGTCTTGTGGCCCTGATAAGGCTTCATAAGAGTAATTTGGAATTGGGAAAGTTTCCAAAGGATTGTATGTCTTTTTTCATTTTGTTTAGAGCTGTTGAAATCCATGCCAAGGATCATATCTCTACAGAGGGGATGAGTATCTAGTGATACTCAGTGATCCTAAAAAATGTGGCTAGATACATCTGTACCTTAAGGTAGGGGGAAAAAAGCAAAAGGCATTAGTTTCCTACAAAATTTTAAGTATTTATTTCATTGTTGTATAAGTACTCTGTATTTTCTTTGCTGAACTATAACAATTCCAGCATATATTATGGTTAAGAAAATTAAATAGCCTAACCAGCTGATGTAGACAAATAAACTTCAGCATTTTGATTACACTCCTATACAAACACAAATGCATTCATGTTAAATACACAGGCACACATTTGCTTACACCCCCAAAAATCAAGGTACAGTTTTAATTGGATTTTTGTTTTAAGGGATTAACTCCTACAAATTTTAGACATAACAGACAAAATTTGAAATTTGGAGAAAAATCTAACTTTAAAATTGAATAATCAAACTATATTAGGGTAATTGAAGTAAAGGGCACTTTCCCACCTGAAGACTGAAAATGATCAGGAGTTTCAGTGGAAAAGGGAACCTTCATAAGATGAAGGCTCAGAAATAGTCATGCATTCCTTTATGTTTTGATCATTATTAAATGGGAGTTTGCTGCATTCTGGCAAGAATCAAAGGATAATTTATCAGCTTTTACTGGCTGCTTGGGTGAAACTGTGAGCACAAACACAAGTAACAGGTCCTTCACTGCTGTTTATACTTCGAGATGTAGGTGAAAGGTGCAAAAACAGGTGAAAAGTGCACGTACAGAGACACCACGTCTAGCAAGATGCTTCAGATCATACTTAGATGTTACAGAAAAAAGGAATTAAGTAGCCCACTTGCTAGATGTGGAGCCATCAGTTTTGATTTTACTTCTTCCTTGCAAGCACAAAATTTTGTACAAAAAGGGAAAGTAACTTTGCTGAGTAAATTATTATAGAAAGGAACAGGTTTATTTCGAAGGTGCCCCTGCCACACCCGAATTAAGAACAGATCTACATTGTAACATAAGAAGTGAATCTGCCCTGATTTTGTTCTGCTAACTTAGACTATTCAGATGGGGGTTTGCAGCCTAAGATTTGACACCCAAACATGCTCAGGCACCCCAGAAAGCAAGTCAAGACTTGGTATTTCTATGAGCATCTGGATCTGGCCTGACAGGAATCATGAGTGCTGCTCACATGCATGGCAACCAAAAGCCACTACGAGCCTGAAATAGAAGATAGCAGCACAAATCACCCTCCCTCCTGCTTCCGTGCACCTCTAACCTTTAACTAACCTTTCACCCAAAAGAAAATTTGTTCAAGATAGCTGAAGAATCTTGAACTAGCCTCCTTTCAAAGATGCTAGGGAAAGAAGTGTCAGTTGGTAGAAATCACACTGCATTCATTTTCAAACAGACATGGCATAAACAGCCAAAACAACTTCTGGTTTATCCTTACACACCTTTCACTGTTATGAAGTTTAGGAAAGAGACTTTGAAAATGTTAAACAGTTTCATAAAGTAAAAAATCTTACCTACATACAAAAATGTGTACCAGCGAGGTAATTATCGTCTACACTAGAACACTCTTAAATCTCTAAAGAAAACAGGAAAATGTACTTAACATAATAAATGTTCACATATTGTCTAAAAACTACATTTTTTTGTAGTAAAACTACTCTTCTGTTCAAAAGCATCTCCACAGGGACTCTTAAGTGGTTAAATTTCCTAAAAACTAGGTAAAATAGAATAGGCCAGTTTATCCATCAAACTGTTCATAGTTTACATTTAAGGAGACATGGCTTGACTCTCCATGCCTGGTTCCTCTTCAGCCTTAATTACACTCAAAGTCCCACCATTTCTGAGTGCACACTTTCCTGTGGCTCCTGACTGTGACACCACCAAAGTGTCCACATTTGTCTATGATCAGTGCAGGCTTAGCCCAGCCTCTGAGCCTGTAACAGGGAGCAGAGTTAGGAAAAAGGAAACACAGGCCACCTGTGATCAACTTCAAACCTTCCAGACACAGTTTCTGACATTATTTCACAACACCACTGTGCTGTCAGGGTAAGAGATCACAAGAATTTCTTTTGCATCTACTTTAAGGCTTGCAGTGTTAATAAAACACAGTGTACTGAACAAAAACTAGTTAGACCATAAAGTTTTCACACTCTTGGCATAAATTTGAGGTGTCTTTGTTTTTTCAGCTCTGAATCTAGCAATGTAAGCATCTGTTTTTAGAAACCTTTGTGAATTTTCTTCTCAGTATTTAGTTAGGAAAATGCATTAATGCACCTAGGTATCAGAGCAATGAGCATCATCCACCCCAATAAATAACTACTATAGATAATTCTCTTTTGAAAAAGAGCTTTCATTCTTAAGCCCACCTATGGCCACCTAAAAACTTGCTCAAAACAAATTCTACAAATTTACATAGATTTAAAAACTATCAATACAAAGAGCATGTTCACTTTTAAAAAATCAGACAAAACTTACATACCTGATTTCTCTACTGTTTAAATTCCCTTTTTATTTAAAACAAGAAGTTTTTATCAGTTATGACTGTATGTTTTAAAAAGCTTATTTTTAACTCAAGACCATACTGCTGTAAAAGCAAGAAGACTTAGTGTACCTAAAACCTCATTAGATTGATCTGTATTATCCTTAACCACTGAAATGGAAAGCTAAGAATATTAATATGGCAGCTTTGACATCATAACAATTGATGCAAATTCTAGGGTCTAACTTGATAATTCCTGCATGCTTCCCCCGGTGAAAGAGCAGAACTATTGTCATATTCTGAGCATATGTGTAGTTTAACCTTACTTCATTTTTGTCATGGGAAATTGTGACAAAGAACTGGAATTCATTTTCTAAAATAACACATCTTATGTGTCAATAAAAAGAAACAAGAGAAGTCACAAGAATAAATGAAGTCGATTATAAATCAGATATCTCAAAAGGATATTATCAACTCTAAAGCAAGTCAAATGTCAAACATGGGTTAAAAGTCATTTCAAGTACTGCATATATTCTTCCACACTTTGGGATAATCCCCTCTAGATTATTATCTTCTTACCATTTTCCCCTCTCATTTTATGCAAAACACTTATCAAAAGAAAAAAAATCAAGTAGTCAGTAAAAGCCAAGGTACTTCTGCAGTAAGAAAATAAGCAGCCATAGCATGTGAAGTCTCTCAGAGCTAAAAGTACAACTTGTGTATCAAGCTGTGCCTGTGGATAAACACTGATCAGATCCAGTGGGCAAACACAGCTCTCGTATCCACAGGAGCACAGTGTCCCACAGGTACCTACTGTGTGAGCATTACTGGGGCATTTCCCACCAGCAGCACACTGAGCTCACAAACTCTTCTGGGATAAAGAGGTATTGCCCAACAGTTGGTAAAATAAGGGTGGTAATACCTAAAATCTGTAGCAGAGGCAAGAACTGAAACCACAGCACTATTAGCTAAAAGGAGAAAAGAAAAGTGTGTACTAATAAATACTTTATACAATGTACACTGCAAATTGAATTATTTTTTTAAAAGTTTATAGTTTGTCTATACAAAGTTTTAACTCAAATTTATTTTCATTATGACAATACTTTTGAACCCATGAAAAAACTTTAGATTCTGAAACAAGATCCATTCATTGGTTAACTGATACAAGCACTGAATGAAAGGTTTGGGTCTGACTTATTTCAGTACTAGTAATAAACCTGTAGTTTAATCCTCTGGAAAAAAAAAAAAAAAATCAATCAATTTGCCTCCTCTCAAAGCATCTTTTCCCCTTGGCTGAACAAGACATTAAAGGTTTCAAATGTCATACTTGTAGACTATTTGGAACTAAAAGATGTCTCTATGGAACACTATATTAAATGGATCCTAAAGTTGTTTATGATTCAAAAGAATAATAGGAATTAGATACGTGAAAAACTGAAAAAAGGGAAAAGACAGGCTCTTAAGCTGTCCAGAAATAAAACTCACTAGACTAAGAACTGTAAGAATTAAGGATTACAACTCCCTGAACCTTAAACATTGAACCCACTACAAAAGCAAAACAATTTACTTCCCTCAAGACATTTGTTACGAGCTGGTATAATGCCAACATAGAAGCTTTATTGGACCTTAATTGATGAAAGCAACACTTCCCTCAAAACCCTCTCATCACATTTCACGACGTCCAATAGAATATAGATTAAAAGTCATATTTGCTCAAATCTGCACACAGTGAACCCCCATTCTGGTTTTAGACTTCAAAAGCCATTGCATATTTTCTGTCTTTTAAGTGTCCAGTAGCACTAAAGCCAAAACTTCATTCCTGCTGAAAAGCACTTTTATTTCTTGAAATGCTCCAGGAAAAGACAAGTATCAGTATCACAATTACAGCTTTGGGACTTACTAAGCTTGGCACTGGAACACTCTTGAGTAGTTTTTTTTAGTAAGTGTGTTTATCACCAAAAGAGATGATGCCCTTCTAATTCCTGTGACATCTGTCCTATCAATCCTGAGCACAACACTGCCAGTACCTAGACCCATGATCACACAGGTAGCCGAGCATGTTACTGCTCAGGCAAATGTGTTATGAATTCTCAGATGATGAACTATGGTAAGGCTGGATGTCAGAGGTGATGAAACTGATAATCCATCAGTAATTTTCTAACCACCCCAACATCTCTGACCCATTGAACTAAATAAATGTATTTAATCACTGACTAGTCAACTGATCAGAAGGTGCCACAGGGTGAAATGAGTGTCTTGACAAAGAGAAGACAGGCACTACCTGAACCACTGTCACAACAAGCGTATCTTATCTCAGCCACTAACCCAAAGACACAGATTCAACCTCAAACCATACTACAGAATAAAATTCTTGTTTACAACAAAACACAGAATTGATCTCATAAGATTATTCTTAAGAAAATAATTCTGGCAACATGTTCCCGACTCTTTTCTTGTAAACAGATTAGGTTAAAGCCACAAAAAAAAAACAAAACCAAAACCAACCCTCCAACCAGCTCTGATGAATCATCACCCCAATAGCACAATGCAAGCAAAGGATGCAGCTTCCATAGAAGGTTTTTCACCACATTTTTGGATAATGTCAATGCTTTTTCCTGGTCTTAAAAATTTAGTGCCAGACAGTTAAGGAAAAAAAAAAAGGCTTTTACCTGATATTTCATAAGGATCCTTATGGTGCACCACTTCACCAAGGTGGAACGTGCCGCAATGCACACACACGATAGACCACGTACACAACTGACAGACCTTGCAAATTAGCATATCTACAAAGATTCCCCAGTGAGAGGCTTGAATGAATAGCGTGATATCCCCCCATCTCAAGGAATTCCCCCCTGGATGGGCCTATCTTAGTTTACAGGATGTGTACCAGAGAGGACCTTGGTTTCTCAGGATAGTGTAGGGCTTGCCAGCCTACAACTGTGAGGCCTCCAGGATGTTTGGTCTCCTGGCTTAATGGAATATTAGGGCTATGCTAAATTATTGAATTTAAGAAATTACAAATATGTGTGCTAAAAGCACTCAGGATACATAGAACCTATATAAAAGGATATATAAAAGATATATAAAAGAAAAGGCAAAAAATCATTATGACATCAATGTACTCTACCTGTGGTCTGAGTGCCAGCTTTGTGACTAAGAAGAATGGCAGGACAAATCTCACACCCTTCACAAAAGTCTTAAGCAAACTTTTCTTGGCATGCAAAAACCTGACTGCATAGGAAGTGGTACTTTCCCCAGGTGTTCCTATGGCAAAACAACATGCCTGCCCAGCACTGGGTTATTAATGTCTCATTCTCCTGATGTTCTGTGTTGGCAGCCATGACAGAAAGCTTTGAACTTGTTTATTCACACTTGTTTAATCCTGTCTCCACACAGCACATCACAGCCTGTGGGGCTTGGAAGATGGATGAGTGAAACCAAGGCCACCAGGGGGTCAGGGTCAGGGTTGTCGCTGAATCTCAATAACTCCATCACTCACTGTAGCCGGCACTTCAGAGGTCACCTCAACCGAGGGGGTTTGGGATAGAGGTGGAAAAACAGCTGGCATAAGCATACACATATTCCCTGCAGTTGATGCTGCACATGGAAACAAGGATAAATCCTTAGTTTCACTGCGCCTTGAGCTGGTTTTAGTCTACTTGGTTACAAAAAGAAAAAAAAGAAAAAAAGTTTCTTTAAAAATAGCTGGTATGAATCTAGCAGCAGCACAAAGGCAAAAGAGAAAACCAATAAAAATGAGAATATAAATATGCCAGTTGAATATTTCTCCTGTAACTAAGGGAATGGAGCAAAAAGAGCACATAATATTGCAGATTGGCTCTAGTACACAGTGACAGTGGAGGGCAATACATTTCATCCCACTTGTATTGTGCACATCGTGTGCCTGGCAAAGGAGCTTCTTTGAAGCACAGACAGATGACACAAACTCCTATTCTGTCCATTGCATAGGAATTTTAATGTGCATCAATGAAAAATTCTAATTTTTAAAAGCTTTATGTTTCAAATATATACCTTTTATATACATATTTCATGCATATATATATATATTTATATATCTACAAAATTATATATCTAAAAGATATCATAGTTAAATAACTGTATACTGCTCAGGTCCTACACAATACTGATGATATTCAGTATAATTTCAGAATTTTTATTCCCATAGCTTTAGCAAATAATTATGTTTTTACTAACTATATTGCACTCTGTATCCTGATTGTTCACCTGTTCTGTATGACACTGGAAGAAACTTGATCACAGGCTGATACAAAACTGCTCCTTTCTTATAGCTCTTAACTTCTGCTTTCTGCATCCACCTCATAATAAACCACTCTGCAAAAATGAAGTTATTTCCAAGAGACGGAAATTAGTATTATTAGCTATCTTTAAGCACATGTGCAGCACTGGAATTAAAAGCATAAATCCCACCAAGTTCTCATTTGCTCAGAATGCAGGTGCATAATGAGAAAAGTGACATATAAACTTAGACCTGCACATATGCACAGTGTATTTATGACAGCCAGGCAAAATATTCTGATGAATAGGAAAATTAGCAGATGAATTATATAAAGAATAGCCAACGACAAGATTTTATTATAGCAAGAAAAAAAGAAGTCCTTAAAATCTGACCAAGCTATTTGAGAAGAAAATCCAGATAAAATGAAAAACAAAACCAGGGCTCTGTCCCAATCTCCCCAATAAACATAAAAGAGAGGCTTACAGTGTAGATATCATTTAGGCTAATGACATGGGCAGGGAAAGAAGTAATTCTACAACAATTTGCACATCGAATTTTTATGATGACTTTTTTTTTTTTTTCCAGATGGTTGGTTTGCTTTTTGAAATATTTTTATAAGGTATCAACTTGTTAAAGACAAAGAAAAGTTTTTGGTTTGACTGCCACAATTTTTTTTTCTTTCCCTATGGCCCATTTTCTGAAAAGTTTATTTATATTAAGTGCTCCCAAGGAGGAGGGTGGGGGCAAAGGGGTTGTATTTCCACAATTTTCAATAAGACTGATACAATCAAAGTTTATACAACACATATAAAAATCCATTAAGATGTCCAAAATTTGCAGTAACTAATACATTCATAATCAGATGCTGCTCAAATGGGGACATAAAAGCATGAAGAAAGTCACCTGTCTTTTTATAGTAGGCAGAGGAAGGCAAATAAAATGAAGACTATCCCTCATATTTTTAAGGTATCATACTGCCAATCAAACTATTTGGCCTGTGCTTCTGCAATCAACATGATACATGGCTTTGGACAGCTGGCTCTGAATCTCAAAAGAAAACATGACTGATGTTCAGCATTGCCACCACTGACTTTCAGACATGCATCTGCAAGAGAAGAATTTACAGGTCTGAAACAGGTAATTAAGTTGCTTCTACAGTACAAGAAGAATTGTATATATGCTAAGGAAGGGACTAGGGGCTCTGAGGTACAAATCTTTTGCATCCAGAGTGGCTTCAATTACTTTGCCCAGCTCAGTGTCCAGACTGAAAGCCACTTAACTCCTCTTCCAACAATCTGAATAAACAACATTTAATCAACCCAAGAATTAGACTACTTGAAAATGTGACTTCTAGTTGCTGATTCTAAGTTTGAAACATAAAAGAAATAAATGAAAATGAGAAGACAGAATTAGCAACAATATAGGTGGAACACAAAAGCAAAAACTTTCCAAATATGATTTCATGTTAATTTTTTTGTCATTTATTCTTTAGTAACCAAGATGCTTTGCTAAATGAAAAAGACATCCTGACAAACCTTGAAGAGCCTTAACATTCCAGTTTGCTTCAATAACCCCAAACTTACACCCAGACCATGCTTTCCTATGGGCTTTTTTATCAACTTTAAAACATTCTATATATTCTGTACTTCAAGAAGAAAGCAAGGTGCACAAAAAACAAAGGAAACTGAACTCTATGCAAGCATCCTTTTCATAAAGACAATCTTTCAGTAAAGATAACAAACATCTCAATGGCGAAGGTGACAGTGTTGCACCCGAATGCTTTCAGCTACTGCAGGTTTTCCAATACCTGCGCCTTTTCTGCATTCTATCCAAGAAAAACAATTGCCCTTGTCCAGAACCTGTGAGGAGAATGAGCCACTTCAAGTGTTTAAACTTCTAACACACCAGCTTAAACACCTCATGTGTTCTCTAAACCAGTGGTTTTTACTATCAAGGACAGACCATTGCACTAGATGGACCAACTGTTGAGACCCAGTGGGTCATTATGCTACAGCTCCCATGTAAAATAAAAGTCATGATGTATCAACTACCTCAACAGTGCTGCTCTGGAGAAAACACAGGAATTCTTACATTCTAAACACACCCAAAGTTCCATTTGGCATTCATCACTGCAAAAACACAAAATGATCGTCCTATTATCTGGCAACTTTATGGGATTATAACAGTCAGCAGATGGGGAATTCTTGTATACATTATGACCTGAAATACAATTTCAAGATCAGCCAGTGTAATTTCTTTTGCAATATTGTTGCCCAATTTATCCCCTTAAACTGGAGATATTTTTCCTCAGGTTCCTAGGTATGGTTTGTTTTGAGATTGTAACACAAAGAAACTATTTCCTTCCCACAAGCAATGTTTATATGGCTCAGCCTCGCTGTGTTGGTAATCTCTTCATAGGCTGACAGAAACTTGTTTCCTTCTCATTTATTTCATCAAACGATTTTGCATACAAAGTGAGCAACAGGCAGATTTGAGCCCAATTAGTAGAAGAAAAGTCCTCCAGCAAGATGCAGGTGGTTAAAGAAACTGCCAATTTTGAACACCAAGGCCAACATCTAGTTTGGCATACAAGATCAGGCAATGAACCCAGCAGGATCCAACAGGAGGATCATTACATGGGAAGAATGGGATGACACTGAAATTTAGTAGAGGAGACACTAATTGAAGTGGAACAATAGGAAGTGCAAGGCCATATTCTTTCAAACCCATCCCAGCAAAGTTCATGGCAAAGTAGCATCCATCTGTTACAAATCACAGAGGAAGAGAAAAATCTGTGTCTGCTTAGTATAGAATGACTAGGAGTTACCAAATGATTGTAAAAAGTTAAATGTGATCACAGGACTGATGGATCAGGGGACAGTGACGATACCTACTAACATTAGTTCATCATGCACAGCATGCAAGTCTTGAAATATTGCATGCAATCTACCCACTCATGTCTCAGAAACATATGCAGACTAGAACAGGTGATGAATGACTACTAGGATCAAATGAGCAAATATTTTCCAAGAGAGCACATGAGCTTTTCTTGTTTAACTTAGCAATAGTGGAGATGAGAAGTGGTCTATAAATACAAAGGAGAGAACATAACTACAGAAAAGTCAGATCACAGAATCATAGAATAGTTTGAGTAGAAATGAACCTTTTAAATGGCACCTAGTCCAACCACCCTGCAAAGAGCAGGGATTTCTCCAACTAAACCAGGTTGCTCAGAGCTCCATCCAACCTGACCTTGAATGTTTCCAGGGATGGCACAGCCATCACCTCTCTGAGCAGCCTGTTCCAGTGTTTTACCATCTCCACAGTAAAAATGTTCTTCCTCATATCTATTCTTGATCGGCCATCCTGCAGTTTAAAACCATTACCTCTTGTCCTAACGGAACAAGCCCTGCTAAAAAGTCTTTCCCCATCTTGCTTATAAGCTCCTTTCAAGTGTTGAAAGGCCACTATAACATCTCCCCAGAGCCTTCTCTTCCCCAGATTTAAAAGTCCTTATTTTCTCAACCTTTCCTCATAGGAGAGGTGCTCCAAAATCACAGGAACTAGCATAAATCAAACATGTTTATGTTTACACTGGATACATGAAAATTATTTTTCCCACCATTAGAATACCCAAGTTCCAAGACAGGCTTTCAACAGAAATGGAAAGGAGCGAGCTTGAGGAGGAAGGGGAGGGCAATCAAACTGCTTTTCAGAGTGCAGCTTGAAATGCTTCTGAACTGAATTACAAAGTACAGCTGTGTGGAATACAGGAACTCAGCGATCCAGAACTCCCAGTTCTTTACAACTCTGCATTCCTTTGTACAGCGGCAAACAGAACTGTGAGACAGCAGAAAGTAACTGCGTACGCCTCCCTTCTCTATCACAATGAAGCCATTTCCCAAGTATCAGTACACATTTGCATCACTGCCACTTGAAAAATTCAAGCAAGAGGAGTGGAACAAAACTACCACTTCATTTCTCACATAAATTCCACTTACTAGAAATTTATATAAAGTATAAAATCCATGGGAACATTTGAAGTATCACCAAAGTCATGATTAAATTTTAGTCCTTTAAGAGCAGGAGCAAGGGAAGTACCTGTCTGAACAAAGACAGGAAAAAAAATAGGGAAGAAGGTTAAGGGTTTGGAGTCCTCAGAGTGATTATGAGAATGAAAATCTATATCTATATATACACAGAGAGAGAGAGATGCGTATATGTAGAAATCCAACAATCTCATCCTAATAATTACTGTTAATTACCATAGTAATGAACCTTGTTAGAATTGAGATCATGAAAAATTTGCAAAGGCATCATCTGAACGTTGCTTAAAATGAGTACATTTTTAAGCCTGACATTGCAGAATAATACAATGTGAATGAAGCATATGCCAATAGCTAATATTTCAATTAACATTCAAATAGTGCTTACTGGCTCCTGAGCAAAGAGAACAGAGTTGTAAAAATACAATGTTATCTTGTTCTCCTTCATTTCCCATATGAAATAAAAATCACAGATATGTCAACCAGAAAAAAAAAAAAATAAAATCAGTACTTGATCATGTGCCCACTAACAGATCAATCAGGAGCTGATTTCCTTCAAGGTTTCTGTGAAGTCATCAGTTGTCCCTCAGCTGTCAACATTTTATCAGGTAGAGCATTCAGAGTGATGTAAACAGCACATTTGGTTTTAAAAAAGCAAATCAAAGCAAAGCAAGCACAAGAAGAAAGAAGCAGATAAAAATCAAGTGAGGAATGTGCAAGAAATTATTAGAAGCAAAACCAGATCAATTGCAAATACCTCCTAAAAATATAACACAAAGTTCTATTTTAGGTGGGGAAAAAGGGTAGATCCTGAGCAGAAGAATTTCAGGGATAAATAAAATATCCTACAAAAAGCTCCTCTAATCATTTCTGGCTGTCAGAACTATTTCTACTGCAGGGATGCCAGGAATGATACTGGACTGTGTGAACACAGAGTGCATGAGAGCACATTGCACAGACTTATTAACCTGTTCTCAAGTATTAATTCACATAGTGGAAACATCTTCCAGCTGTTAAGGCAATTTTTCACCAGGCACACAAAACCTACTGAGTTTAAGTGCTCACAACAAACACTCTCCTGGCACCTGAGCCTGCTTTTGTATGAACATATGTATCTATTTTTCTTTAGCATTCATTGTGAATGTCTACCCCAAAAAAATTAAAATTGATTATAAGAAGATCACAGTATGAAAAGGACAAGAAAAAAGAGAACAAAAACAAGGCCTGGAGAAACCTACAGGCATTGTACAGCTTGATATTATGAGTGATAGAATTTTAAGTATCTTTGGATTTACTTAAAATGTAAAGAGTCCTTAGCTCTTCTAGCCTTGGAAACATTTAAATTTGCACATCCAGGTGGAGTTAAAAGGGTAAGAAATGAAGATGTTAACAAAGTGATACTTGTCTAAATCCTAGTGGATGAGATGGTGGGAAGTCCTGCTTTTGCCCACATGGAAGGTATCAATGCTGAAGCACAAATTTAAACAGTTTGTGAGAAATGTGTTAGCAACAGAAGATACAATTGAGGTTATCCTGATGAAGAGCACCTCTCTCATAAAAATTTTAGTTCATTCTGGCTATTGGTACAAAAATCACAATCTCAAATATGTATGTTTCTTGTCTCAGGTGAATTCAGAAGAAATAAAAACACTCACCTAGAAGCTAGATTAATAAAGAAAATAATCAGAACTATTTTTTTGGCTGAAAAGGAAACTTTGCAATGTGATATCAAGTCAGGTTTTGGTTTATGTGATAATGTCTTAACTGATGTATTTTCAGTAACCTCTTCAATTTCTAATAGTGACTGAGAATTACTGACCTATAAAGAAATGCCATTTTATGTAATGTTTTCAAACAATGGTGTTCCCACTGGCTTCATCCAAATCCACAATAAAGTCCACAGGAATTGCTTATTGCAAGCTGCAAGAGTACAGAGAAGGTTTAAGGTATTCACACCATCTAATGAAATCTGCCTTTTCCCAGATTATCTAATCAGATACAATTATATTTGTTCTCTTCTACAAGGGGAATTTAGTTTTCATTAAGCATGCTGTGATAATAGTCACGATTTGTTAAATTTCTTCTTAGAGAAAAAGCATGATGAGAAGCAGCATTGTGCTTTTCAGTGTCCTGATATTGCTCATAGACCAGACCCGTATCTCCAGCATTCCAATTTCTACAATAATTATTCTGTATTGATGAGAGCAGAAGAGTGCCAACTCCGACAGAAAGCCTTTCACACTCTTTCGAAGGATGAGGGTGAGAGAGAGGTAAGTAACAGGACATGCTCTCCATATGTGAAAGTAACCTCAAAGCAAATCAGACTTTGAAATTACCAAGAACAAAATTAATAATGACATTACTATCATACATTAAACAGCAACTAGATGGAAAAATAATCCACCCATTTTACAGTCACATACACTGTGCTCTTCTTTCACTCCGACTATCTCAAATGAAATTATTAACTCCATTATTATAAACATATTGCAGCCTTTTGCACATGCTCCAGCAAATAGCCATTAGCATTATGATGCAGAGGTGATTGCATAGCATATATTTTATATCTCTCAGCCTTTATTCACTGAACATTAAAATATATCAGGTTTATTTGCAAAATTACTGTTTCCCATGTTTAAGATCTGGCTCAGGTTTGCTTTGCAGAACACCTATGACTTCAGACTAAACCCAGCGTAGTACTATAACCTCTCTTGTTACAGATAAAAACATAATTCAGTTTTGAATTTAACACAAACAGGATCATTATGTTTAGAGAGTGTTCCAAAGCCTGCTATCCTGCAATCTGTGGCATATAAATAATGCAAGACCTCTTCTTTCTCCAAATGACTTCAGTTCAAGCAGAGACTCAGAAAGATGGAAGCCCAAATTTATACTGCCATTACAAAATTCAATCTATTTCTGGTTCTCCAATTGAATTATGACTCAGAGGCTTCCACTGTTTTCTGCACCAACCCACATGCTCCCAGTCTTTGCCAACACATGCAGAAAAGAATCCTATTTGTGACTATTCCTGAGCTTTATTATTATTATATTAAAATGGCAGCAAATCCCAACTAATCTGAAAAGCTTCATGTTTTCTTTTAAAGGAAAGTAAGGTAGAAAATGGGTCTTATTTCCCTTCCCCCCCTGACCTCTGAACCACAACCTCCTTGCCACTAAAGCGTTCAACACCTCATTTAATCTCTCCTCGCTGCATTGGCACAGCACTGCAAAAGGAAAAGGGAAAAAAAATAATCTGGGGACTTCATCAATTTTTCATGAATTTTCATTTAGGCCAAAGCCCCCTGTAACAGTGGTCGATAGATCAAGCTGCTGTCACATATTTAACACCTGGGGCTACAGCTGCTCTCCCCAGGGGCTGCCGCTGACTCCAGCTGGATCAGAGGCAGCCCCGGCCAGCGCGGGGACCCTCCCGCTCCTTGCCTTGCTCACATGTGGCGCCCCGGTGCTCCCAGCTGAAATCCTAGCTACAGTCACTACTGCAAATGCGTTTCCTGATATTCCCACTGGAAAACCCCACCACGTAGCTTCAACTGGTGCACTGTGAAAAAAAAATGTGCTTTTATTTTAAGAGTTCTGGAGTATGAATACGAAAGCAGTTTGGTGAAAGATCAAACTATCGCAAGTCTACTTCCCCTTTTAAATTCTCCCAAGAAAATCTGAGCATCAATATATGTCTAATAATGCCAACCCTTGTTCAATTTCCATTAAAAAATTCTAATGGACAAAATCAAAACAAAAGTATTTTACTCTTTTGAATACAATTCTTTGTAGAGGTTTTAAGACCAGAACATCTGTTTTTAATGATTTAACCATAAAACAAATACTACATGAGAATATGCCACGGACAATTTGGAAGACTGGTTTAGGTGGTAGCATTAGCATTATTTTTTCCTTCTGAGGAAGCTCCTACTGAAAAATTAATCTGCATGAAACACACCATGAATTAATGTATTAAAAGAATTAAATAGAATAAGTCATGTCAATCCTAAACTGTGCTTTCAAGTAACAACTTTTTCTTCTAAACACCAACTATTTCTTCTTAAATGTCTTCTGGAATGAGGATATACTAAATTAAAGGCAAAAATATTCTAAAGGCATCTTCAAGTACATTAATGATGTTTTTGATAGGTAACTTTCCAACTCACAGTTCTTCACAGTTTTACTGGCAGGGACAAATTTTTCTGAGGATGTACATCCTAGAGCAGAAAAATATCTGCCCTAGACTGCATGCACGTGCTCTGAACAGGCATGGATTTAAAAGCATACCTTATGTGCCTTGGAGGGGCTGGTACCTGAATTCATCATGTTTGGGAAGGATGTAAACTGTTACTCAATCAAAAAGAGCTTAGGGATTTCAGCAACTTGAAAAAGCTCACTCCGAAAAAAAAAAAAAAGCAAGGGGCAAAATTGACTGTGTTCAAGATGGCCCATACTGGGGTTTGAACCACTCTGTGTCCCAGCTGAATTTAACTTCTGTCTTTACACATAACTATGGATACATCAGAAGACTTTCAATCCCACTGCTTTTGTGGCAGGTGCCCATGGAGGGGGTAGAAAAAAAAGGTAATAGAAGAAAATTAATCACAATTAAAAGTTTATAATATTAATGCATAAGCACGAACACATCTAACAGATAAACAAAACCAATAAATATTTCTTTATAAATCATTCAAAAGTTGCAAGACCACATTATTAACAAGTGCCAATTTAATAAGAAAAGTAAAACAATTACAGATTCTTAATCTGATACAGCACACCCAAGCATCTTAAACCTGTGAAAACCAGGAGTTTGTCTCCAATGAGATGATTTGAGGCCACCTACAGTTAGATAATAATCCAGAACCCTGCTGTCAGCAAAGGACAACCATCCTCTCTTTCTGGTGATGAAAACAGTTTGGCTTGGTGTGGAAAGAGGAGTTTTCAACACCATGACAGAGAGCACAAGTCAGCCTGGATCGCATGCGGCCCCACGGACAGGTCTGCACTATGCAGGCAACTCAACAGTTTTCCAGCAGGAGTTGAAGACAAGTGAATGGGGACTCACTGCTGACAAGAGCCTGTCACCAGCAACTCATTTCCCGAGCGTGCAGACGGGCTGCTACAGACCTGCTCACCTTCTTCAGCCTAGAAATGCTGACATTAGAAAAGCACGCCCCTAACTGTTCCCTGAAAGTCACCTGAAAGCCTGTTTTATGACCAAAATTTATCTCAAACCCAAGCAAAAACTGTAGTTTTGCTGTCCTCTTCCAAAGGATGCCTTAGACACACACCAAGAAGTGCCATGTGCTTTTAAAAATCACAGCAGAATCTCTAAAATTAAGTAAACAAGCAATGGATGTATTATTTACATTTTTCTTCTTTGATGAAGACCTTTCTGTAATCGCAGCCATGGTACTGCTAAGGGAAAGATAAAGCACTGCTGAAGTGAAAGAGGAGAGCCTTCTTTAGACTGCTAAACCCTTTAATTAGGGGATTCAGGCATTTAAATTTCAAAGCTATGAAAACAGTAAAAGCGCAAAGTTATCGCAAAAACTTGAGCCATGGTTTCAGATATCAGTTTCCCGTTCACCATGCTCCTGCCCTAAAATACCTGACAAAGGAGCACAGGTTCATTATTTTTAAAGTTTTTTACTATCTCCCATATGATTCGTGCCTGAACTGCCACCAGCTGCAGTGGTTAAACAATCTCCAGAGACTGGAGATGTTGTAACAAGAGTCTCTCAGCAGCCAATGATGTAGGGATCAGTGAAAATTTACAAGATATAGAGCAAATTTAAATTTCAAAATAATCAGTCCTGTCAATGTGACAACTCAAGGTACAACTGGAACAATCCTTTGAACTTCAACAGGAGATCCTGAATCTCAACAGGATTACAATAAACTTTTCAAGTGTTTAAGCCTCTCTCTTAGGCTTTCTGAATAGACATTTAAAACACATATATAAAGACTCAAATAATCCATTAAATTTATCTAGTAATACTCACCCAGACTTCAGCCTTCCTTAAACTAGTTTCTCCTCAATTCCCAAATACCTACCAAAACTGAAAAACTTTCTGTGATGCATTTACTGGCACATTATTTGTGCTTTGATAGTGTGCCAAAAGTGTTTTCATTTTTTGTTTGACACAGTTTTGAATCTTGTTTACAACAGGTGAAACGCAGTGAACAAGTCTGTTCTACTTGGCTTATTCTACTGTTTAAATAGTTCAAAAAATGGCATTTTCTGCAATTTCTGACAAAACAGAAGCCTCAAGATCACACTGTATTAGCTGTGAAAGTCTGAAGACTGCATTAGGAACAAAGATTTCTCTTCTGTGTTTCCCTCCTTTAAACATATCATCTACTCTGGACTTAAATCCATTCTTTATCAACAAAGCAATATAAGTTTGTTCTAAAGCCCTACTTCAAATACATTTTAGTGAAACTACCATCAGATGGAGAGCACTGGGTGAAAAACTCAAGCCCAGCAAGATGAGAGCACTCATAAATTTATTAAAATAAAATTCTATGTGAAGAGTCACATTCTGAATAAAAAGATCAGTGTTGATTCAATCCATATAACTCAGCAGCAATAAACCATGTGCAACGGTTTATATTTAATGCCTGATGAGCTTGTTTGCTGTGAATATAATGAATGTATCTGCTAAGTCTACTGGAAGCAGACTACTCATGCCAGGTGGGCTATGAAAGAGCCCTGTTGACTTCTCTGTTAAGACAAAGAGAATCAATAAAGACCAAGACTGCTCTGGATGATATGAGAAATGGCCAACAATTTCACTTGCCATTCACATAATGAATGAGGCCTGGGTCAAATTTATGACAGAGGAGCATATATTGAGGTTTCCAGCAGAACAGAACATGAGTCACCAAGATGCTGTCTGCTTCTCTTGAGGTAACAGATGATGACATAAAGAGAAACAGACAGGGCACCTTAGATTAAATGATAGGTATTTTTCCACATTAGTTCCAGTATAACCAACTCTAGACATAATTTAAAAATTAGATTATTCTTCAGAGGAAGATTATCCTTTGTCCATGTTTGTGCCAATCATGATTATACTCTGGCTAGAACCTCATTTCAGTATAAATCACCTATTCTGTACGGTCACTGCTACTGAACAAACACATGTGAAAATGCCTTGACTAAGAGCACCAGCTAATGACAAAATGCTGTACTTATCCCCATTTGTTATCTCCCAGGACGCTGGCTGCGTGCATATGCTGGGTGACAGCACAGAAGCTGCTATAAAGTTTTACAGAATACTAAACAAATCAAACTACTCACATGCCACTTCCAGAGACGCATTGCGACTCACAGCTTCTCCCAGGTAGTTCCTTGCCACGCAAACGTAGCTTCCCTCGTCGGGTTTACTCCTGCGCCCGTGCACGATGCGGAGGAAAAACAGAGATCCGCTGGGCAGCAGCATCCGGTGGGAGCGCGGATCATCCTTGTCCGTTTCCACCCGCTCGCCCCCCTTGTACCACTCGATGGTGGGGGTCGGCCGTCCTTCAGCTTTGCAGTTCAGAGTGGTTGGCTCTCCTTTAGACACTATCACATCTGAAGGATGCTCAACAATCCGTGGAGGAAAGTCCTCTTGGCGGAGTCGGGATCCTAAAGGAAAGGAGAGAGGGAAGAACGAACAATTTATTTGTGCTTTAGGCCTCTAAAAGAGTAACTTGTGAGAACTCTTTGTATGTCACCAAAACTTAAAACCCCCTACAAAAAAAAAACCAGTACACATCTGAATTTGCTTTGTCTGATATCAGAGACTGTATCAGACACTCCCCTACCTAAAAACCCGAGATGGACTATAGATATAATCCTCAATAGCATTATCAAACCCATACCAAACTGCACTTAAAGGAGGATCCCTTACACATACATGCACAACAATCTTTTTTTTTTTTCTGGTAATCTTCTTATTTAAATTTACTACTAGATCACTATGTGCTTCCAGGTTCCCCTTGTAGCTACTTCTTTCTCATCCTTTCATCTGCCAGATTCAAAAAGAGGACATTCAAAACCACTGTATCTTACCACGCCCCCATTAGTTAACAGTTCTTTGCAGTTTTATTTGCATGCTTTGTGTCCCTTTTCAACAAACAGTTCCAATACAGAAAGAGAAGGAGAAAAAAGAAAGCCAAAAGGGAAATCTCAAACATCAGCTCACTTTAGAAATTTTCAGTTTCAGGATTGCATGTATGTACACATACACATATAAAAGCAATACAGGCAGAGAATCATAGAATGGCCTGGGTTGGAAGGGACCTTAAAGATAATCTCATTCCAGCCCCCTACCATGGGCAGGGACAACTTCCACTACATCAGATTGCTCAAAGCTCCTTTCAACCTGGCCCTGAACACTTCCTTCAGCATTTAATGGTACAGACACTCTCCACTCCTGCATAGCTAATCAGACTACATGAGCCTGGCAAAATACTTCTGCAACAGTCACAGCACTTTGTGCCTCTTCATTGAGTCTCAAGAATAAACTTTTCTAGCATGGATCCTGAAAATCCTTTGACTGGGGCTGCCATGCTGCTACAATTGATCTGCACTTCTTAAATACAAGGTAAACCAGCTTCTGCAGGTTAGCAAAACATTTGTCTCAATTTTCTGATCAGTTTTGCTGAGTCGTAGAAAAGCAATTTAACATCAATGTCTTAATTGTATTCTAGGCCCTATATACTTTAAAATATTTTCAACGCCTCATTTACTGCAAAAGTTATGAGGAAAGGCATAAGGCTCCATTCAACAGAGTGAATCCACCTTTGGACTTCTGTTTTACCAACACTCAGGTCATTAAGCTAAGGCTTGCCATAGTAGTTAAGTGTTACATTGCTGTTGCACAAATTGGCACTTTCAGTGGCTTCCAGATTCTATAACCAGAACAGCAAAGAAATCCATAATCTGCAATGCCAGTACATGAAAAAAAAAACATAATCTATAGCTAAGCACAGATGAACCTATGGCACAGTTGGAAGATACATTTTATTCTCCCTTCTATTGAAAAAAAAAAAAAAAATCTGACAGGAGAATCTGCAGTTAAAAAATAACCCTAGTCCACAATCCCATCCACAACACTGAAAAAAACTGAAATCACCATTAAAGATAAACATCTGACAGCACATGGGGCTAAAAAGTCAACTTCATACACTGATTAGAAATATTTATAATACTTCAGACATAAGTCTACCAACTTAATTCATTGCTTATTCCCAAAAAGCTAACAAAACCCCACTAGTTGTGTTCAGAAATTTCTATTAACAGAATCAGAAAGGAAAGGAAAGCTGAGGTTTTTCTGAGACACCAGAGGGACTTAAGTCAGAAAACAGATAACCATTTATGAAAATTCAGTTGTAACACAGGGTAACAAAATTAGAAGCAAGAAATGCAAAATGCAAATCCAAAATACTAGTATTCTTATACACAAAGGTTTGTTGATAGTTCAGAACTCCTAGAAGTATATCCTATACAGACTTACAGGCTATGTTCAAAGCGGAGCAAAAGGCTTTCTCCCATAAAAAGTTTAACCTTGTACTTTATACAATCCAATTAAAAACCCCTCCTCAGGTCACAATAAGGCTGATTCTTCCTTGTCAGTACTGATGTTTATCACAAAACTGGTGCTTACTCACTCTGTCCTAATTAAACAATTGTGCACAAGAGAGGGTTGAGATGTGAGCAGCAGGGACCACGCCAATGTGGAAGGAGAAAGACTCAGAACGTGTTTGAAGGGGGGAACAGACCACACGTTGCTGGCTGAGAGTACCTTCAGCTCTCCAGGGCTGCAAGGAATTCCCCACATGATGCAGTTAGAGGAGAGGGGAAGCAAAACACACACAAGATCAATCACAGAGCACACCAAACTCCCTCCTTCCAAAGTGAACTGAGCAACAACAGGTACTACCAAAGGTTGTGCTGATTTAGAAATAATAAAGGAAACCAAAAACTGTGACTCCACTGCCCGTCTCTAGACAGTGAGTGTCAGAAAGTGACAGATGCAAGTGGTGTTTGATTCTTTCACCACAGTCCCGCCCTAATAGTCTTATTAGTACAACCTCATTTAGAAGGAACACAAACTCTATTAAGCCCTTGAGCTGTCGGGGCAGAAGATACTTTTACTGAAGAGCAAGATGCAACCATGACCTTCTTCAGCAGACAGCTGTGGTATTTCCTGGGCTATCCATACAGCTTCCTTGTCCATTCCTCCCTCCAGGGCTCCCATTTTGTGCATGCACACAGAGCATGTGAGCAACCCCTGAGTTTAAGAGTCCTTAAGTCTTTACTGTGATAGCACATGTCAAGTCATTGCAGTTTATTACATGCCAGTGGGCAAAACCAAAACTCCAACAATATTAGAAATACTGGAGTGAGTCCAGAGGAGGGTTCCAGTGCCTCATCACCCTCACAGGGAAAAATTTCTTCTTAATATCTGATCTAAACCTACTCTCAGTTTTAAGTCATACCCCCTTGTCCTGTCACTCCAAGCCCTTGTAAAATGTCCCTCTCCATCCTTCCTTTAGGCTCCCTTCAGGTACTGGAAAGCTGCAATTAGATCACCCCAAAGCCTTCTCTTTTCCAGCCTGAACAACCCAAATTTTCTCACTCAGCCTTTCCTCACAGCAGAGCTGCTCCATCCCTCTGATCCCCTTGGTGGCCTCCTCTGGGCTGGCTCCAGCAGCTCCCTGTCCTTGCTGTGCTGGGAGCCCAGAGCTGGATGCAGCACTGCAGGTGGGGTCTCAGCAGAGCGGGGCAGAGGGGCAGAATCCCCTCCCTGCCCTGCTGCCCACGGGGCTTTGGATGCTGGGAGCACCCCCAGCTCCCTCAGCTGCTCCTCATGAGTTATTAGTTGTTTTCTGCTTCTGATAGCATTTTGAACACATTCCCTCCAAGAGTCTGCCAACAACACATGTTCTCCCTGAGACAGTGCAAAAGGACTGTTTATCAAGAAGCAAAACTGTGATAGGAAAAAATAAATCTCCTACAACAGGAAGTTATGGATGCAGGAAGGAAAGGGCCTGTGTACATTTGATTCTACATAGAGGATAGCTCCAAAATTATATTTAATGCCAAAGAACCTTCTTTTATGCTAGAATTTTGGTTTATTTTCACTGCAATAATTAGGGGAAAAATGAAACAAATTAAGGTATTAAAATCCCAATTAAAAAAATAATGTGCTTTAAATGAATGGACAGCTATAGAAGTGGCTGCAGAATTTCTTTTGGCTACATCAGATCTGTCACATGACCAGGCTCCAGTTCTTTTTTGACTTATGCAGACTCTACGATAACAATTCCACAGCTACTTAGTTAAATCTACTGAAGGACAGTCACTGTTCATTTTCCCACTTCTTTGTATGCCTCGTTCCACATGAGAAGTACTTATCAGAAACACTTACTGCACACATTTGTTCGATGTAATGAATAAGTCTGTTGCTTTCACCACCCTTTTAGGCACAGAATTGACTGAAGGCAAGCAGAGATCTCAAGTAGAGATCCAGTCAGTTCCATCTTAGTTCAAACAAAATATAACATGCAAAAAAGTCAAGATAATGAGAAAACCCAACAGGAATAGAAGCTGATGCACTGGCACGAGGCTGATTATCTGACATGCACTCCTCTAGGCAAAGACAACATTTTGAAAATTTACACTTTACAGTCTCTCCCCTCCTCTGAGATTTGGCAGATGGGAAAATACTCCAGTGATATGGCTGTTTCCAAGGTGAGGCTTTTGTTCAAAGCTGTGTCAGCTATGACAAGGTCCTCTGAAAGCTTTTCCTTGAGCAAAATTAATCCATTAAGCAACATATCCTAACTTCCCCAGGACACGTGCCTGCAGATAAGTCACCTTTCCTATAGAGTGTGTCTGCCAAGAAGGGAGAGCAGGAAATGCTGACAAGAGAGATCAATAACTGTCATTAAAAACGTTGACCAAATCTTATTGGAAGGTTGATTTCATTAAGTTTCTCTAATATGAAACTGAGACTTTGCTAAGCAAGGTGTAATGAACTTTACTGTTAAAGAAACACTGCAAACATTTTTTTTTTTTTT
>VXAC01008835.1:827430-847397 GCA_013399225.1 Rhipidura dahli
TTTTACTGTGGACAATATTCCAGTGCCACAGTATCAAATTCCTATTCTTTATATAAAATATTTCAGGGGAGGCATTCCAAAATTGACATAAAGGCTTAATGCAATTTTACTCTAATTCACTTTTCTTCAGTTGTTTTCTCCTCACATGCCAGCATTCAAGTGTTACATTTCACATTTTCGTAGAGTCTTGCCACACCTCAAAATTTATTTCCAGCACACTGCCTGTTAGGGATGCAGTCGAGACAGGAGGAGTGAGCACAATAGCCCTGAAAACTGGAATATAGATTCACAGGCGAATGATTAATCTTTTTTTCCCCAGGTGAAAAGTGTTGTTATAAATACAAGTCACTGCTTCAATAAGAAAGTTACATCGATTTGTTTATTGCAAAGCAGTATGGTTTAGAGTTCAAATCAAGACGTAAAATATCTACCAGAGCTATGCCCCCTGAAAGAAGCTAACAGACAATTATTTGCTTAATAATACACCAACACACACACACAAACACACACAAACCCCAGAAAACCTCAACCTCCTTCACTTGTAGGTTCTCTCCCAAAAAAGCTCTGGCTTTTGAAACTAGAATAGCTGCTCCAATTCAAGTGTGGGTTTTGTTAATGTTCATTGACTCTAAATAATGAGATTATAAAAATGACTTTAAGAAATCAAGATGATAGGGAGAGAAACACCTGCAGCTATCAAAAGCAGAAAGGGAAATGTTTATGTGTATATGTGTGCATATGTTTCTGTATTTAAATGCTGTGTATAGATACATTACACATCTATAACATACACCTTTAAATGCCAGGTGACCTCCAGAGGTCCCTTCTAATCCAAATTATTCTATAATATATACACAGCATATAACAAAAGCATCAAAGAGAAGACGAAAAAAAAATATCTTTCTCTTTTTATCCAGAAGAACTCAAGCACAACAGCTCTTCCCTTGGGAGCTTTTCCAAATTGCTCTGGAATTCAACAAACCAAAGCTTAAGTGTATGTCTGACTCTAAGAAACATCTTTCAGCTCTTTCTCAGGTCAAGGATGGAAGGTAAAAAAGCAGACATTGCTTATAGGCAGCACAGTAATTTATTCTACAAGGGGAATGTTACCATAGTACTGGGGAACTGGCAATGGCTCCTTATCAGCCAGGCAAAGGGAAACTTCGCAGCCTCCCTGATACCCCTGCAGAAACCAATGGCTAATTAGGACCCAGTAAACTGCTTTTGCACAGAAGGGTTGATAACCACAGGCTGTCCAAAGTCTAAAACTTTCTATTGATAGATGATAATGACCATCCAAGGCAACATTAAAAGATACATCTAAAAGCTTTAAAAATGAGCAATTAGAAAAACACCTCCATTTTAACAATGTTAAGTTAAAACAACAGCTATAAAAAAAAACTTTTAAATGACAACCTAGTCCAGATCCCCTTGAGAACCATGAGTCAAACAGTTCTCAGATTAGAATAAAAATGTACAATCTGTGAAATCAGACTACATTTGTTAATAAATTCATCCATTTGAAGCAGTCTTAAAATAATATTTTGAGGAAGGGAGGGATTCCTACTAAAAGCGCAGCAGGCATTTTAACTTTGATGTTCTCAATTTTACCCTGCAGCCACCGTGTTCTCTGTTGACACTGGTCACAAAGACTCCCTCAACCACACCAGTTGTGAATGTCTAGGGAATTATAAGAACACAATACTTGACTTAAAACTTGGCCCAAACATCCCAAAGTAACCTTTTGTAAAGATCCAAGTAACTATCAGCCAATGAATACCAATTTTGCAGCAAAGCTTGCAATAAAATTTTAAGTAGTATGACAAATATCAAAAACTCATTGTAATATCTTGGTTTAGAAATCTACAGATTACATCTTTGTCATTTGTCAAAGACTCTCCTTGGAAGCTTCAACTAGTTTGGGAAACTTTTTCCAAATACACATGGACAAAAATATAGATCAAGCTCTGTGAAGAAAGCTTCTAATCCTACTTTTTCTAACCCCATAATGAGGAAGTGAGCCTTCATATGCTCCAAAGTGGAAGGTTTTTGGAATTAGTAACAACTTCCTCACAGCTGTATCTTTGCTACCTATGTCAATGAAAAATAATCAGGTGAATAAGTACAGGCATGACAAGACTTAGGGGTATGTTTGTAATTGCCCTTTCATTTCACCTTTTGCTAGATGGCATTTTAAAAACTCATTCTGACATCCAATGCTTGAAAAAAACCAACTTCTACAGAAAACTCAGTCAAATGCTATTTCTGCCTATATAAGTCAGGTTTATGAACACCTCATATACTCCAAGCACAAAAGATAGCAATTTTTGTATTGGTGCTTTACAGCATGCATTTGTCTTTTTATATATTTAGATGTTTGGTGTTTGGCTTTTTTGTGTGGTTGATTTTCCCATGTGTAGAAAGTAAATATTTTACTGCAAATACTGCGCTTGGTTTTTTTTGTTTGATCACCAGAATGTCACAAGTTTTTCAGTGGTTATCACACCGGTATCTGAGGTCATACTATTGGCTCTCTTTCTATCTATTAAGAAGTTCTCACCACTAATAATGAGAAAAAGCACATAATTCAAATTTGTGCAACACCATCTAAGTGCCCTAACTCTAGTTCCTCCTGCTGCATTTGTAGCACAATTATATCTACTTTTATATATAAATACATATATATAAATATATCATCTAAGTATTTTCTGTTAAGAAAGTATTTGGAGATCCAAAACAGTTTATCAACTCTATTTACAAGGCAAATCTTTTCTCTTTTCATTCTCCTGTTCAAAAGCTATCCAGTTATCTGTCCCATTAGGTAACAAAACAATTCTGCAACTTCTGCAGCCAAAATGGGATTTAATGTTCTTGGGCCTGGTGACAGAATGAATACTCCCAGTATCTGTGCCAACTCAATGGATTTTTTTTTTTTTTTAAGCAGCCCTCAGTGATTTTTCTCTCACCTTTTCCTTTCCACATATTTACACCCAAATCTGGCACACATTAAGAAAGTCTTTCCTAGTACTTTAGGCTGAAGGCATAAGTACAGTGAGAGGTTTTTTTGGACCTTGCTGTTGCTAGTGGAAGAATCTTGCCTTTCAAGGATCACATATTTCACAAGGATCTTTCTGCAGTTTTATTTTACCCTTTTTATATTAAAAAGGGGGAGATCTTTTTAAACTGTAAAGTTGCAGATACTGATTGAGAAACCTCTGTAGTCTATCCTGTTTTTATAGAGATCTCTGTGAATTCTACTTACGGAGCATGGATTACTGATAAACAACCACCTCCCAGATCTGTGGAATGGCAAGGGGGCTGCTGTGACCTTCTAAGAGCTTCTTTCCAGCATATAATTTATTTACTCCATGTTTTTCTAGATCAAACAGCAGTATGCAGAAGCACAAAAGTAAGAGTGTCTGGCAGCACAGTAGGTGAAACACACAAAAACTCCCAGGCAGTTCTCAAAGTGTTTATTGTAAGCAAGTAAATTTGCAAAAATAGCAGTAGAGGAAATAAGTACAAAATATAGAGGAAGTAGATTCAGGCTGTAACCTTCGTCTTCTAAATCACTATCTTAGTAAGTATAACAGATGCTGTTTAGATAAACTAAGGAAATAAACTTCCATCTTTAAACAGTGGTAGGCTGACCCAACATGACAGCCAAATCCAGATGCTCACTGACCACCCTCTCCCATGGGATAGGGACAAAGTAGAAGAAAAGCAAGAGACTTGTGGAATGAGATAATGGCAGCTAAAAGGGAAGGGAAAAACTGTGAATGAGTACAAGTCGAGCAAGAAAAGAGGAATTCATTTACTACTTCTCATCAGCAAACAGATGTCCAGGCACTTCGTGGCAAGCAGGGCCTCAGCATGCAGGACTGTTGCTTGAGAACACAAATGCCACAACCATCAACGTCCCTCCTTTATCTTCCTTTCCATGAGTTTTCATTGCTGAGCATATGATGACATATGGCCCAGAATATCCCTTTGATCATTTTGATTCAGCGGTCCCAGTTCTGCTCCATTCCCACCTCTTGCCTGCCCATGCCTACTAGACTCTCTGCTTAGGAGTACAAATCATAATTTTTTCAGGAAAACAGGTTCTTTTTTTTAATGACTTACTTTCAACAGATAAAAAACCCTCCAACACAATAAAAGAACCTTTTCTTCTGCAAAACTAGTTTGCAGTGAACGTATTTCCCCCAGAACATACAAACATAATGTGAGACATTCTTGTAGATATCTGACATTTTAGGTTCCAGAAACAGAGCAGTAACATGTTTTTATATCTAATATTTATCTGAGTAATAACTAAAGGACTGCAGCTACAGTTAGCCTTCTAAGTGAAGTAGAATCAAAGCTTCCTTGCCATTAAGGAAAACAAATCCAATATTTATGGGAAAATACAAGGAAAAACTTAAGGTTGATACTACAGTGGTACTATCAATATGGAGACTAGCATTTGCCAGTGTTTGCACTCTATGTGAATATCATAACACAGCCTTGCTCTGCATCACACCTCTGTGTGCACCTGGGGGAGGAAAGAGTGAAAAGTCCTCTTGACTTTTGCTAAGCCTCCTTCTAATTTATTACCTCATGTCCATTTCATGTCCATGACCAGAAGACTGTGGGTCAAAAAAAATTTAACTCCCATTCCTTCACAATCCTGATATATTTGTTACCCATTTTACAGGCCTTTTTTCTTTCCTTCTGTATTTTTTCCCCATCCAGTGAAAAAACTCACGTTATGATTTTGGGTCACCTTTCAGAGTTAAAAAAAAACCAAAGCAAATATGTATATTGTAGAGTAAGAGAAATGTACTTAAAAACATCTCTGTCATCAGGCAGTTTTGCATACCTGAGGACAAGCCCCACATCAGGTGTTTCAGGACAGCACGTTTCTTCCACACACATTTCTCTAGCCAAGACCTTAGAGATGCACACACACTAACTTTTTAAGTTCTCTCCCACTGTTAATGTCATAGCTTAAGTTTGGTCGTTAGCCACAATGCTGTGCAACTACATGAAATGAAGTATATTGTACCTTATTAAAAATACGTGAGAAGGAGGCTTATTAGTGGTAGCTAGCTGTAGGGATCAAGGCATGACTTCAGAAACTATGCTGCTGGATTTATGAAGACCAGTTTATTGCAAAACAAAACCCAATAAACTTTGTTTAGGCCAAAAGCAGCAGCTTTTGAAGAAAATGACACAGGTCTAGTGTAACAGTCAACTGTAACTAGCTCAGCTAAAGAGAGATTTCCATTTCTTGGCACAGTAACAAATCCTCAAGCAGAGAGGGGCTAGGGGTGAGATTTTTTCCTCTGTAAGTAACTTAATGAATGAAGTACTAATTAACATTATGGCATTGATAAATGGAGAGAGAGATTAGGGATGTACTCGATATTCAGGCCTTCCCAGATGGACTGTCAAAGCCACATTAATTCCTATCTCATTGGAGCATCTGCTTCTCCCATAATCCATTGCCCCTTGGTACAAACAACACAAACTGTTGTGACTCAATTCGATTTATATCAATCTAATTTCTTTTAATCCAATTTGTATTCCAATCTACTACCTTCTAATCACTTAAATCTTCAGCCTCCATCTGCTAAATTTTCTCTCAAAATTAACCGAGCAGATGCCTCTGCAATTGTCTTCCACAGTCAGGCTAATCATGCCCTGGCAGTGGCCTACAGAGCTCGCTGAATAGGTACGTGACTTGCAGCATTGCCCTTCTTATTACAAGCATGGCGATACAGGAAGGCCATTTTGTCTGTCATTAATTGGTTAATTTGCATAACACTGCCAGGGAAAGATGCCTGGGAAACAAAAGCCAAGAGTGGAGCGCTTCAAGAAGGCAGCATGACATGCTCCTCATTAGTCACATGGCCATTACACTTTGAACCATCTATTGTTTGCAGTAACAAACCCCAAACTGCATTACAGCTAAATACATAACAAACATCTACACATGATCTTGGACTGCATCAGCTTTGGCACTGCTGCCATTGAATATGCAGAGAACACAGGGGCTGTCCAAACAAAATTCCAAGAAAAATGCAGGATGCTGAGAAAATTAGAAAGCACATTGTTTTGCCAAAACTTCACACCCTCTCTCAAGTAAATTAACTTTCACAATGCTACAACTACACATGCAAACAACGCCAAACTTTGACTATGGAAAACTTCTTCCCCAAAACTGTCCCCAGGACAGTATAGTCCACAGGTTATCCAATAAACATCACAAGGAGGACGAGAAAAAGGATGAAGCTAACCTTCTCAGCCAAGGATAGGTACAACTGTGATTCCTATACAAAATACAGAAAAAGAAGTGCCACTGCTTTAAAACTGGGTGCCTCACTGAGAACACCACGTTGATCTTTCCCCTTGATCAATGCTATGACATCACCAAAAAGCTGATGATATGTTCAGCAAAAAGTGGATTTCATCATTGAGATGTTCATGTGATCATGACAAAGGACATAGATGGACAAAGTTAAAAAGTTTTTTCAAGTCTGTTATTCATAATCCTAGAAGGACAGAAAGGAAAATATTCAATGTGCCACTTGTGCTCCCCAAACAATGTTAAGTGAAGAGAAATGATGAAAACACAACAGGCACTTAATAAATAGTGAGGGAAGCATAAGAAAAAACAAGCTGGACCATTGGAGAAGAAACAAGAGTAGTTTCTATCACACATAAGCAGGAACAAAAGGAGGAAATCAAACTTTCACTTGTTGTTTTCACTTGTTTTCACTCAGTCCATTGCATCATGAGCTGCATTCCTGTTGGCCCACAACCTCTTACACAAGATCAGCACTAACAGTCCTCAGATTCAGAGGCGTAATGCCCTTTTGCCATTACAGATTAAATATAAAATTTGTTGCTTCACATTTTTTAGGACAGTATAAATCAGACTAACATGGATGGGTCAGCCTGCAACCCTCACCTTAAAAAAATTTTTAAAAATTACTTCTATCATCCAAATTTTCAGTAGCCGAAAAATGAGCTTACCAGGATGGTTTGCCTGGAGCTCACTACTCCTTCCTCCCCTCTCAGTTTTTCACATCTACACCTGAATAAGAGGTTTCACTTATCAGCTAATAGGTACCTAGTAAATTTTTATAACCTGGGGATTACAAACAGTAAAAATACAATGGACCCAAGCCAGAGGATGCTGAAGAATGAAAGAGAGGGTGTGCTTGGTTAAGGAGGGGGTGGAGTGGGCAGTCTTTCTTCCCCTCCCACAAGCTGTCAAGTCCTTCTGTGCACACCCCCTCCCTCATCTCTGCTAAAAACCTTCCTCTCTCTGCCTGCCATGACAGGTGGTCCAGATTTTCACTTAGAAAATCTGGCCACCCTATGTTTGCAACACCTCCCCGCTTAGTATCATCTGTGAATTTAATTAGCATGCAGTTTACCCACTCGTTCAGATTATTAACGAAGATGCTAAACAAGACACAATCCAAATAAAAAGATCCCTGTGGCAAACCAGTTGATGCCTTTCTTTAAATCATTTGTTGCTATCTATGGTATCCCTTTATTTACTGATGTCAACCAATGATTCATCTACATGATAGCATGGACAACAAAGCAAATTTGTTTTTTGTTTTCCTAGCTAACAGGCTGTGATACACTATATATAGTAGAATTACACACCATAATCCCCATTTCCCAAATCCTGTATCTCACCTACTACACATATTATTTCATCACACTAAAAATACGCAGCCCCTTGCTTCTCCTGTTTCATTTGCCACTCCTTAGCCATGTACACAGAATCAGTACTAAATGATGGTCAGGGAAAATCATACCATTTGTGATCATTTTTTTGTGTCAATCTAAAACCCATCCATGGAAATCTGGCAGAGGGAGACAATAATTGGAAAAAGTAAGATCATTAAATACATTGAATCTCTCCCAGTTTTTTAAACTGGATTTGAAATAAAAGTTTAGCAGCAGTGGAAGCTATGAAAGGAATATATAAAGCAAAAATAGAATTAATTTTTACTTATGAAAAGGAATGCAGCCGCACCACTCTGAGTTAGTACCTTCAGTAAGGGCATTATTACAATTTCACTCATCAGATGAGCAAAACTACAGTGTACTGTCTGAGTAATGATACTTAGGTTTTGAAATTAAAATAAATGTAATGGAATTTTACCCATAAAGCAAATCACATTTGGGGAAAAAGACAAACAATAATGGCAAAGAACCCTCCACACCACTAAGGACTTTCAATTTGCGAAAACTTCACAGCACATATCACTGGATTTATACAAAAAGATATATATACATATATAATACAGACATACATGGATACTTGCAGCTTTGTTCATAAACCAAACCATAGCTTAAAACATCAAGTAGAGCCCTCTTGCCCTTGCAAAAATACTGTGATACAATAAACAAGTGAACATTTGAACATCCAAAGCCAAATACAAACTCTCTCTAAAGTAGGTGGCCACACATACCAGAGTCACAGAAGCTTCATAGATAAGCTTTGAGCTTATCTATGAAGTACTTGTTTTTCTTATAGACTTTGTTGCCCAGAGGAGTTGTGGATGCCCCGTCCACGGAAGTGCTCAAAACCAGGTTGGATGGAGTTCTGAGCCACCTGGTCTGATAGAAGGTGTCCCTGTCCAGGTCAGGGGCGTTGGAACTGGATGACCTTTCATGTCCCTTCTCACCCAAACCATTCTAAGATTTTTTTCTGCTGAGTAATCCAAAAAAATTTGCTTCAAAGCAGTTCCAGTAAACTTAATTAACACATTAGAGCCTCCCTATGCTTGTTTCAAAGAGCAAACAGGAAAACTCTGGCCCTTCCATTGCAACTTCCAACTGTCAGCAGAAAGGAAGACATTCTGATCTTCCCAGGTAATACATTACAAATGGAAAAAATAATACAAGAAGCACAACAGGTTTCCAAAGCTATCTTGTGACAGAATGTAAATTGCCTTAGCAGAGACTAAAAAAAATTCACAAGTCTATAAATTCAGTTTATGCTGAGCTAAAATTGAAACTCTCAAGCAAAGGTCTACAACCTCCTCTTACTGTCCAGCAGCACTCCTTAGTAGCTCCAAAACAAAACACTCCATATTATGCTATCATACACATACATGAGCTTTTACAAACTCATGGACAGGCACATAATCTACTTGAAAGACATATTTCAAGCATTATAGTAGTAAACAGAAACCTAGGAGAAGGGAAAATACATAACACTGTGAGAATGCTTAGAAAAATACTAAACCAGTAATTTTTGCATGCTAATGTAATTCTCAAGTCAGTTTGCTCACAGATCAACACTTAATACCCATGTCTGCAGAAGAACCTAATTTTACATAGCCTGTCTCAAAAGACCTAATCCACTATTACAATGAGAAAACCACAAGAAGAAATTATTTTCTTTCATATTACTTAAACAATGCCAACTGACACATATTTTCAGAACTCAGGTGTGTTTGCTTGTTTCATTTTTCAAATAAATCATATGTAACTTCTGCTGAGTGAAAGTTATCACACTTTTAAACACTTTGTGGTTTACCATAAACAGGAAAAACCCAGACACTGGTGACCTATATTGTGAGAGTCTTCCACTCTCCAGAACAGACACCACTACACACTAAGCCAGCTCAATCTGAAGATATTGCAGATATTCATAAAAGAAGAAAAGGGCCACTGTGTCTAACCATCAACAGGAGTCAAAGAACCTACAAAGCACCAGTGCCACATCTGCTGCCTCCTCCACACCAGTTGGTGCTAATGCACGATTAGGAGCTGAGAGGAAGGCAACAAAAGTGTATGCAGGTGGCAGAGGTCACTGAGGGACAGTATAAAGGAAAGAGAGGGTCAAGTTATTATCTGGAATGCATCCACAGGGCAGAGCCATCTTTTAAATCAGTTTTTATAATAGCCATCCCTGTATTGATTTAATAATACCTTTATGCTACAGATTTACTGAGCATGCCATGAAGAACTACATCAAAGACCGAGTTGTGAAACCAGGGCTTGTTTCTTTTCCTTACACAGGGTAAGGAGAATATGCCCTACCTTTAAAGCCTCAATTTGATCTATTTTTCATGTTTTATTAGCCTTGTTTCCTATGAAAAGGCAAAAATCTGCCATCCAAACATCAAGTCTGTCAATTACAAGTCGCTGGGTAAAATAACATAAACATCACAAAAATTAAAATTCAACTTTTAAACTGAAGTGACTGATATACCTCTGTGTATACGGCAACTAAAATATTGGGTCTTTTACCTTTAAGCCTATATTATTATATACATAAAGGTGAAATGGAATGGAGGGAGAACATCCTCTTAGAAGTATGGTTGCATCACACTAGGCAATACAACACTTTGGAGCATCAGGACTATAAAGACAAGTTTTCAAGAATAAGTAGGCACTGTAAATTATACAGACATGGAAAATGAAATACTCATAGACACTCTTGTAAAAATATAGACCAAACCAGCCTAAGGCTAATGCTTTACTTAAAGGAAGGTGAGAGCACGGCTATAGGGAACCATTCCCAAGTCACACCTCTTTGGCACTTGAACAGCAGTTGAAAAAAACCTATTCCGGGTGTATCAGTAATTGCCACTAACTGCTTGTTCCACCACTTGCCTCCCACCTCCAGAAGGAGAGGAGTAAGAGCAAGAGTTCACAGAGGCAGAAACAAACAATAAGGGGTCATTTTAGGCCCTAAGGTCAGGCTTTATGGTTCAGGGTAGGGGAACCCAAAGCAAAACAGTTACAACTTCCCAGTGACCCTGGAAAGGAAGTTACTTAATATTCATGTTGACAGAAAAGAAGAAAGGATTAATCACGTGGAATCAGCATTTTCATTGAGGAGCTTGGTTGAGTCTTGTGTTCTACTATGAGAGAAAGACAACTGTTTCACACCAGCATTTTACATTTCGCATTTATCTAAACAGTGAAGCTTGTTCCTCACTGTCATTAAGTGATAAATAATGAAAGATTTATTTTTACCTCAGATTAATCATGCAGCCCCCTCCATCTTTCCATACATGAATGCGTGTTCTGAACATTTTTTTTTTAAAATTTTATTAATTTTTAATTCTTGTGGAGTAAAGAAAACTGCTTAATTAGATTTTAATTCTATTGGGAAAAAATTGTCTCAATTGAAAGGGCATCACCTAAGTATGTTTACCTCACAGCTTTAAAGTGCCACTGTGCACTATCATTTCTCAAAGAGTGTCACATCTGTGCTAATTTCAAGCTGTCTCTTAAACTACAAATATATGGTTTAAAAAAACCACTCTTCCAGCTACCTAACATAGAGAAAAATGGTGTAACAATTAATTTAAACAAGTAAAACATGTAGACTATATAATTACTATCATAAAGTAAAAATATAAAACATTGCACAAGTAATATAAAAATGTGTCTCAAAATAATCAGGCCAAGCCTAAGCAATGCTTTGCAAATTTCCTTCCATTCATGGCCTTTTCACAATCTCCATCAAAACATATCAATTACATAACAAATCACAGTATAATACAGCTTTGTTTTCAGTATTAAATGCCTAAAACATTGGCCCTGAAATAATGTTTCAAGATACAGTGGATTTTCCTGCATATAGCCAACTGAAGATGCAATCAGCTTGTTTTTTCTTTACTATTAATCATCCTGATCCATCACCCGCAGAGTGATCTCTAGCTTTATTCAGCTGACTTTGAAATTACTTTAATGGCAGGGACTTCCCATCATTGTACTAGAAAGAGGGTTCCACGCTGGATAACATCATGCACATAACACCAGTGTATCACATCCAGCTGAGCCACATTCTGTTACTCTTCTCAAAGATTAATAATCACTACAGCTCCACATTTAAACATGTAACTATGCATTTTCTAACCGAGTTACCTCCAGTTTTAAATGTCAACATTTAGTTAAATTACTCACAACACTAAATCATTACTTTCATAAGATACAGATAGATACATTTTAAATTTCATCCCTTATCTAAATAATTTTGACTGAAAAAAAAAAAAAAAAGATGAACTGTGTAAAAAAAATAGTAGAAACTTTTCAAAATAGCAACAGTCCTCCTGATTCTTTTTTTACCTCCTCTGGCATATTCCCTTTCAGTTGCTCATAAAACTTCTTCCATATCCTCACTAATCTCTTGTCATCACCTTTGAGTTGTCTCTGCTTTTCTGGCATGGTTTTAAATCATGAGACCAAGAACTGCACATGCTAAAAAGCTAAATGCCCCCATCTGCAGAAAGTTGGCACAAACTTCCCATTCCACTGTAGTTTCAGATTCAATCTGTTCTCTTGAAAAGCTGATATAATGGCTTGTCATTCCCAAAAATGCTTTGCTAAGCCACATCACTAATCTCTCATGTTGTGTATCCTCAGTGGCTAACTCCACACACGTATCCTGAACATATGTAGAGTACACTTAACTACAAAAATAAAAATGCCTTTCAGAATTCTCTGGCAATCAATTAATTCCTTGTTAATATGATTTGATTATTGAGGGGTTTTTTTTTTGATTGCAACCCATTTTCTTTCTTAACCATATTACAAACTTCCTGAAGTCTTTTTGGATTGGTAACTGTGTGACTTCCCTCTCTTCATATCTGAGAGTCCAAATCATAATTTTCTTCCTTATTTTAGTGTAAAAATTTCCATTTAACATTATCTTTACCAAGAACATTTCCATCCAGACTGAATTCACACATATCTACCATTAGTCTTTGCTTCTTCCTGCTGCTGCTCGCTAAAGGAAGGGGTATTATCACAGTCTGCAGAATATGCTCTTTCAAAGCAAAACTGATAACTCTGAAGATTTTCAAAGGCTACATTAAAATGTAATAAAACAAGTAAAACTGTGCCCCAAAATTTAACATGTGATTCTCTTCTTCACAAAAAACAAAGCAAGATGCATTTACTGAGCAACATGAACTGGATATTTACTCTTCTGCTGTTATAAAAAGTTTAACTTCCTGGACCATCACCATTTTCCTTTCAAGTTCTCCCCTGGAAGTATTTTCAAACTTAAACTGGCATTAGATACTATTTTCATTAATCATACTGTGTTCAAGGAAGCTGGATGCTTCCTCACAGAAAGAGTGGGGAAATAGAATAGCACCAAATGTTGATATTTGTTACACAGCACCATACACACAGATTTGCTATCCTATGGATCAAAGGAACAAGAAATTCTGTCACTTTGAGACAGGATATCATATATTAAGACAGCCAAACACTGTGGGAGCTACAAAACAGCGTTCTCTATTTCTGTCACCCCTTTGTTCTCCCTGTGGATGACAACATTTATTTGCTTGGATTCTATGCTCATAAATTCTTCCCAAGCTGCATTCACTTTGTCAGGGTACAGATACCACTCCAGCACCCACGTGTGCTCCTGAACACACGAGATATGAGCTCAACTCCAGACTCTACCATCACAATGATACCTGGCAGATATTTCACTTACCTCAATTTTTCTATTTTTAAAATGCAGATGGGGCCACAACTCCTTTGTGAAGCATTTTGAGATCCACTGATGAAAATCCCATGTAACAAATAGCATTGTCAGCTTCCCAAGGTGTCTTCCTGACCTGTACCCTGCATGCACAGATGGCTTACAATATGTGTGACCAATGTCAGTGTCCTCCTGCTACGTCACAGAACATCCAAAATTCAACTGCAACTTCTTGGCCTGCTCTATTTGAGTTTTACTCTCTGTCCTCCTGGAACATCATCATCAAGCTCAAGGTTTCTAGAGCTATTGAGAGGCAATTTTGGTTTGTCTAGCTTATCTCTCCATTTTTACTTTCGTCATAAAACAAAAATCTTTCATAACTTCAAACTAATTTTACATGCATCACATGGAAATTCTCAGAGTACTAGTTTTTAACACTACAGTATCTTAAACAACTTATACCTCTGGAGATGCAAAGAGCCCATTTAACAACTATATCTGTTCTTTTTTTTTTATATTATATATGCACATATATATATATAGACACAAATTTCATCACTAGATAAGCAAGATCATCTTTTTTTTCCCTAAAACACAAAAGAAAAAGCATTTTATTTGCTTTAAGATATTAATTACATTGTAAGTCTGGAAGAATATTGAGAATATTGATGCAGCAAACATATACAGGCTGACTGAGAAATTAAGGTCCATGATGTTTCAGAGCAGGGTTTACACCAAAAAATGAACCTAAGATTCAATCAGGATCTGTACGTTACATCCCCCCAAGCTATAGGGATAATGCCCCAATTTTTATCACAAGCAATAAGCAAGACACTGACAGTACCACCAGTTATTTTATTCACTAATACAGTTACTCTGGAAATAATTGCTCTTTTTTTAAACTTGGATAAATCTATAGGTTTCACAACTGATTTCACTAGGAATAGGTTACCAAGCAGTAGCACTTGTCTTTGCACAGTATGTTGGTGAAAAACTAACTAAAAATCTAAGAAGCTTTCCACACTTTGTCAGAGAAGGCTTAACTTCAGCCAAGGCCATTGCTGTGTGTTGCAAACACAAGTGTAGTGCCTCCCACCACAACACCTCAGATTGTAGGAGTCACTAGAAAGAACTTTCCATAATGAAGCACTTATGGAGTCTCTGTAATTTATATTTGCTTACAGGATTGCACATTTGTGTTCCTGTCACTTTTAACAGAAAAGCCAAGTGTTGCTTTACTGCCTGCAGTCTCTCAAAACAAAACAAGCCATCTAGTTACATTTCAAGCATCCTTTATATTAAACAAATTGATTTAAAAAAACCAAAAAATAGAACCTGCTGCCATCTGAGACGACCACCCAAAGACAAGATCCAGCAAGCCCTATGCACTGAAAGACTGCTGTACAAAACAGTGCTTCCTCCAGACTCCTCCTCACAGCAGACTGCAAGTCCTACCACAGTTTCTCAGACACTCAGCAGCTGTAACCCATCTGTGTACTTTGTAGTCTGCTTTCATCCCATCTTTCAAAACTTCCATGTTGTTCTACCACACTCCATAGAAGCTTAAGAGCAGCATTGCCCACCTGTTGAAACCCTTCTTAACAGTAAAATGAAGATAATAATTTGAGAGAATGTTACAGCCAACAGAAAGGTGGATACAAGTTCAAATGCATTTTAGGGAGGATGCTGTTTTTCACCAAAACTCAAGATTGAATTTTTTGTCAAAATGAACCATCACCAATTCTTAACCTAAATAATAAAGGTAATGAAGAAAGGTTCACACCAAGAGTGATATCAAGATCTGCCTTTAACACAAGATGGTCTCACACAGCACCCTCTTCCCCCACTGCCCATCTGTGCTCTTCAGCAGCTCTGCAGCTCCCAGGCTATTCCCTCACATCAGTATCAAGCTTTTGCTTTGAAGCTTGCTCAGTTGGTGAGTTATTCTCACTCAAAAAGCTCAGAGTGATTTTTCTAACTTTGATAAAAATGACTCACTTCCTTAAGAGATTTTGTGCATCTGAGATGAGACCTTATTAGTAGGCAAAAGAGGTATGTAAAGCCTCTCCCAGAGCCCACTCCATTAGTCCTAATCAATATTAATTTAAAATTGCATAAATGCAGCTTTTCAACTGGAAATTATTTCATCCTTGCTCCCCTGGCCCTGCTCCCAAACAACAAAAAAACCCCATGGCTTCCACTGTATTTGAGATACCAGGACACTGTCCAAAAGGAATTTACAGATCATCTTCATATCCAGAATGGCTTACCAAGTAGAGATGATATTACATGGAACAGGTTGGTGAACCTTGCCTTTCACTGCTTACCTTGAAAGCACACGAAATCTATCTAAGCATGAGGGATAAACTGTTTTTAAGCATCAACAAACCAAGACTAGGAAAATGTAATTGCTGTAATGGTCAAGTGGGAACAACTGACACAGCTCAGGGTAAGCTTCAACCATTTTCCCTCACCGGTTGCCTCAAGGAACTTCAGCTGCTGCTGCACCTACAAGATCAATGCTGCTAATTGTGAGGAAAATTATTCAGGACAGCACAGAGCCTTCTATTAATGATGCCTGCCAGCAGAAAGTCAGTTTATCAGCTATGCTAAAGGTTAACATCAATATCAAATGCAACAACCTCAAATGATTATATCACTGACTTTTTAGGGAAAATCACTATGGTGGTGCAATAAACTTCAGAACTGGCTGCACTTTAAAACCATTTTGGTTCCCTGCTCATCAGGTACCCAGTTTATGGCTTGTTTAATATTACTTCATTTGACTGTAGCAAGAAAAAAACCATGCCTCTAGTGATTTCTTAAATTCTGTCAGTATTCTTTAATAACGCTGGGCAAAAGAACTGATGTAGGGGCAGATATCAGCTCATAATACAGGAAATGGTTTGCTGGAATGCTTCTGCTACTTCTATTCAGAAAAACCTCAAAAAGCAAAGAGTAAATAAGTGTTGGGTCAAAAAAACACCCAAAAAACTGGCTATATTCACAGAAGTTAACCACAAAGCACCTCAGGAAGTCAATAAGCCACTTAGAAAACACTTAGAAACTGGGAAGACTCAAAGTGCTTATCCCATTTTTTTATTTGCCAAAATGCATTGTTTATCTATGATGAGACAAAAAACAAGAGTCTTTTTTGGTGTGACCCAAACCACATCTGAACGATTTTTTAAAAAATTAATCGTATATAGTAATGGCTGAGAACTTTCATTAAGTTGAAGTAATTACAATAATCTACAAAACACATAATCTGTTACATATTTATATAAAATAAATCACATACAATGTATTGGGGAAAGTGCATAACATCACCATTAATAACTTGCAAGACCAAAGTCACTGAATATACTGGAAAACTTGAACAAACTTATTCTTGAATGCCACACTCTTAATAGCTTACACAGATTTACAGAACTGGTTGCCAGAGCAATAGCTTTACCCTTCTGTATTTAAAAACTACTTCTTAAATGACCCTCCACTTTCATACTGAGTCTCCTTAAAACACAGTTCTTTGTCCCAATTGACATTTGTATCTTTTGCTACATGTAAAATAGAACATGTATATAGCACACCACCTCATTTAATAATTACAATTATATACATGCATGTGCATAAGCATCTATGAAAACAAGTAACATAACCAGTGTATTTTGAAGAGCACAAAAATTTACCTCATGCTCTATTAGCCAAAATCTGGTCTAAAATAACTTAGAATCTGCCTCAACCCTTTGTAGCAAAGATGCATGTGAAATACAGCTCTAGGAGGGCTGTCTCAGTACAGACCCTGCAGCTGATACAGTAAATAGGCAAGGGAAGGAATCAGAGACAAACAGGCACGTTTCTTAACTTTTTGCTACCTGCCCAATCTCAGCCTAAAAATTTAGATGATCACAATTCCTTCTGGAAAAAAAAAAAACCCAAAACACAGTTTAATAAAAGGGGCTGTGCAACCATGTGCATCTCCTTCTACCCTTCTTAAATAATGACACAACTCAGCATTCAGACAGACTGACCATGAAAGAAGTTGCCCCCACATCTTCCTGCATTTCAGTGAAGAGTCTTCTTGCTCCTGCTTGGGCTTTGCCTTCTTGTTCCCTTTTTAAACCTAGATCATGCTCACCTGGCCTCCAGCTACGAAGTTAATGGGGTTGTTTACAGAACAGAATCAAAACAGGGGCATTCAATTAAAGACTCTTTTTTTTTTTTCCTCCAAACCAATCCCAGAGAAGATTAAAATAACCTGCATCAGCTTTTGAAAATAAACTATATACTGGCTCAAGTAGTGGGACCTAGCCCTAAGCATATGAAAATGAAGTATCAGACCAAAACCTGCACAGGTTGCTGTCACAGCCTACAGTTTGACTGCCATGTCTCTGTTCCACAGACTGTACCTTACTGACTGCCAGCTAGTGTGAAACTACTACAAAAGCATGGACACGCCACATGAAAATAAGATCCAATTACATTTATACAACAAATGAAATTTTTAAGTAGAATGAAAAGGGGGGAAAAAAGCATTTAGGACAACTAGATAGAATAATTTCTGGATCAACAATTCACTTTCTTTTCCTTCTGTGTGTCTAAGGGCAATGTCTTCATTAGTAAATCCTCTGTGTAAGGTTAATCCCTTTCAGCTACTTAAGGCTTAGAACAGCTCACATCTCCCATTCCTGCCAGTAAGTTCCACACACAATACAGCAAAAGATGCTGTCAATGAGGTGCCTGGTTTTATTCAAACTTCACACTTAAGGAATTTTACCACCAATTTCTATCCATCTCCTATCCTTAGAAATCAGTAACTAAGCAGCATGATTATTATGATAAAGACAGTTCATTCCCTGTTTTGGAGGGGATTTTGATAGTTGTGGAAGTGTTTTGTTTTCTTTTTTCTTCCCACTCCTCTCTCCTCCACTCCTGTTCACCCAGACAACTATTATTGAAACAAAAGGTGCACACTTTGAAACATATAATAAATTTCACCTAATATGTAGCCCAAGCTTTACTGATCTAAGACACCTACTCTAACTTCTTATGTAGGATCCTAGTATGGACACATATGAGGCAGTTTCTCTGATTCCTTTACAACTGTATGTCTCTATATTTTATAAACATTAACCAAATACTACTGTGTAAAGCAATTTTCAAATTCTTCATATAAAGAGATATCTGACAAGCTAGAAATGTTTTGGAAATATTTTTTCAAAATCTTTTTCTTTTACTATACAAAACAAATGAGATTGGTGTTCTACTTTCAAACAGGAACATAAGCAAATCTGCAAGAGAAAAACGCTGTAATGTTTCCTTACTTTCAGAAAATTGTTCTCTCTCTAGCTCAGAGATGTATATAAATATATGCAATTTGACAGCATTTCATTTGGAAGTTGCTTCTCTTTCTGGAAACACAAGACAACAAGCAGAACTCAGTGCATACCCATTGTCTTCTTGGAAGTTTTTCCCCCAATTCCTGTACTACATAAACATATTTTGCAATCCTTTTCTCATCTAAATCTAAAGATTTTGGGAAAAACATGTCCTCCAGGTATGCAAAGACAACACTTAGTACACTGATGTGGAAATCTCCTTCGGATAACACCACACAGAATATTGGTCAATATGAAGACTCATCTTCCTTCACTGCCTCCCAACACTCCCCCATCCCAGTTGGGGTTAAAAAGGAGGTACTGAGTAAAAGCTGTGCATTTGATCCTTCACTCCTCCAAATTCTCTGACAGCAAAGAAAGTGAGGTACAGGACTCTGTAGCGCCAAAGTTTCAGCCCAGAAGATATATCAGAGCAAAAGCTAGAGCAAAAGGAAAACAATAAAAACTCTCCAGCAAACAGCAGTAAGACAAAAATTGCTTTTTCTTTGGAGGAAGAATCCCAGAATCTTAGATTGAAAAAGACCTTTTAGATCATTGAGTCCAATTGTAAACCTAAAACTGTCAAGTCAACCACTAAACCATGTCCCTACAGGCCACATCTACACATAATAGATTCACAGAATGGTGTGGATTTGAAAGAACCTTAAACATTGAGTTCAAACCACTCTGCCATGGGCAGGGAAACCTTTCACTAGACTAGGGAGCTCAGAGCTTCGTCCAACCTGAACAATTCCAGGGATGGGGCATCCACAGCTTTTCTGGGCAGTCTGTCCCAGTGCCTCACCACCCACATAATAATAGAAAAGAGAATGAATTGGAATTCCTACAGATCTTCCAGGAAAATGGGAAACGAAAGCCAAATGCCTGCCTTCACTTAAGTTCAACCTAGTCCTTAGTAAATAATAATAATAATTCCATGTTACTTTATCTTCCTCTCCACATGCCCATCTTTCATAAAGTTCAAGACCATATTGAAGCAAATGGTAAGTTAGACAATTTAAACCTCTCTGAGCATCTGGAATCCTACCAGATGTAAGAAAATAAGGTCCAGTCTCCTACTGATTTATTTTCTTTGCACCAAAGGTGGTTTTTTTTTTTTT
>VXAC01008835.1:847430-865199 GCA_013399225.1 Rhipidura dahli
TACTTTATTTAAAAGAAGAGCTATAGCACTAAAAACAATTCTGACAAATCTGTCAGCTACGGATTATTAAGAGGCAGGAGCAGATTTCCTTCACGGACCCAACAATGACATTTACTCTGATCTAGGGGGAGCACCTTCCTAAGCAATAAGAAATAGTTTACTCTCAGTGACAACTCAGTCCTAAGAGAATGCCAATTATACCAAGTTTGCACAAACAGATGTACGGCAATTTTGTAATATGGACTACTTTACACCAGGGACAAAGCTAAAACCATTTATCTCAATTAACTTAGGATCTAAGGATTAATTTAAGCTGTTGCCTTAGAGGTGAAAGGCCACCACTTGATCCAGCAATCCACCCATACCTCTTATTTACAATAAATAGAAACATCACTCTTTCATTTTTTAAATTTTATCTTTCAGGTTACATTCTTACCCTCAAAACTCTATGCCTTCTATGTTCTGTACAAAATAAAAAGGTTAGTGCCATTTTTTCAGTGCCTGAGTTTCAACAGTCCTATTATCATTTGAAAAGATGGCCAATTGCCCTAAAATAACAAAACCTAATCAATAGGAGGCATGATGATAATTGAAATTCCTCAAATTAGGAGATCACTTCTAGCTTACAAATAACACTAATAAGTGACATCAGATTTCCACTTACCCAAGAGCTGCGTGAATTGAAAAGCATTTTGAAACACACACACACATACAATAGAATGAAACACTAACTGAAAGAACATAAATTAGTGAATGAAAGAATTCCTCAAAAGGATATTCCCACAGACAAGAGCTGTCTGTACTATAAAGGTTCATAAATCCACCCAAATCTATGAATCTGGCATTCCTGCTGTTTCAACCCTACCAATGTGTCCTTTAACACTCAGGCAAACCCTGTGCAAGAACATCACACAGTTCTGTCAGTTTTGAGCCCGCAGTATTCCTCATGGTTTTGACCAAGATCTACTAATTAAGAAGGCTGTGAAAGGAGACAGTCTGACCCATCTTGTGCCACACAGCCACTGTAAACTCCCTCCACTGCAGAAGGGGACAACTGCCTCCTTCACACATGGCACCCTCACACCACACAAGAGCTGGTGCAGTTCATTACCTATCAGTCTTTGCACTGAGCAAATGAATGTGATAAGGTAATGCCTAGAGGAGTATTGGCCTATGAAATCCAAGGCATGGCATCAATATATGGGCCCTGATAAACCAACTTAATCACACTTATCAGTATTTTATCATAACTGGGGTCCAGCAATTAGCAGAGTATACAGAGTTCAGACATCAAGTAGTTACCTATAGCTCTATTTTCAGAGGCCTCTCAATAGACAGAGTGCAAGCAGAGCAAAGATTTAACTCCTTTTATTTGCTGTTTCAAGTACTGGCTTTGAGATACAACAGTGATTCTTCTTTAAAGCACTCTAAGTTTTAACATTATGTGAATGTCCAGCTAGTGAACAGGCTATAATCATGTGCCTACAGAGAAGTCCAGTTTTGCTACAACTGTCAAGACTTGCACCGTCTCATTTTCAATATAAAAACAGGTAAGTATTCAGTGAATTTTAATTTTACATAGTTCAAGTAACTAGTTTATCTATGGTCCAAAAGATTCTTTGCCTTTTTTATGGAATAGCTCTTTGAACTGCAGTTAAGATTTGTAATACATAAACTCCATTTCATTGACTAAGTTTTTAACAAAATCCAAGGTCTACTATTTGCAGACATGAAAATCTCTCAATATTTTTTGAAGGGATTTTGAAATCTATTCTCTTTCTAATGAATTTTTTATTTTCCATCTCTGGTTTTGTTTTGGATCTCTAAGCATGAAATTATATGTTATACTGTAAAAATGGTGTTGGAGATAAATAAATAATTAAATAACTTCTCTCCTTGAAAGGACAAGCTTTATATAACTAGTTCTACCTAGGCTGAGATGACACTTAATTTTGCAGAGATTTTTTTCATTAATCCTTCCCACCAGGTAGTTTGGAGGTATTCTGCAGTTTCTATGTCAAGGCTAGTTTGATTGCTCCAAACACTTCGAAGACTAAAAATAAATATCAATATAGATTGTAAGCTACATGGTGAATCTCTGCTTATATAAACAGAAGTTAAAACTCTATAGCAAAAAATTCAGCAACTCCACCGCTCTGTTTACTACTTTCACTAATAACTTTTTTATATAGTAACATAAATATATATAAATAACATTTTCATATGATAACTTTATTATTATATAATAAAGGAATCTCACTAAGTTTCAGTATTCTGGATTCTGAAGTGTCTTCTCACTCACCTCCAAAGTGTCTCACTGGAATGAGCAAGAAGTACCAGGTGTCAGGGACACTATGTTTTAACAATATTTTTCTAGAAGTTCCAAATATTTGCTTTATCAAAAAGCCACGGTGCCAGACAGCCAGCTAGATCATCAGTGTCCACCTCATTTTATCAACATGAAATATTCTAAAGCACAGGAATCAATTTTCCCTCATGAGCAAGAAGGGGAACAAGAGCCAGTGACATCTACGTTATATTAGGTATATATTCCATGAACACTCAAACACTTAGTGGACTGATCTATCCTATTTTTGCCATATTTACTGGCAGTGAGCAAAGCTTCCAAAAATCATTACAAAGCAGAAGTTCTTCCATTACTGGAAGAGTAAAACAAAACCAACAAGGAGTAATTTTAAAGAAGATGTTACTGAAACTACGGCAGTATTTTCGCTGAATTTGACATTTTTGGAAAGGAACAAAATAAGGTAATGGTAATGATATGTCTGCAAGACAGTATTTATTTTTCTATTATCTTTGTTTGTTTTAATTTGTTACTTTTTGAAATTGCTCCTGTGATTTTTATTCTTGAGGTTTTTTTCCCCTCTTGGGTATTTCTTTTTTCACTAAAAAATAACTCACAGTATAAGCACTCGGAAAAATGCTTACAAACCCTCTACAAAATTTCTTTCCTGAAGACATGAAAAAAAAATCTTTAGTCATTTACACTGACAATTTGTCTACTTGTCCCAATGGTCAGACACTATTAACAAATACTTTAACAAGGACATTCATTCTTTTCCTCAAAATGATCTAAGTAAATACCCCCCAAGTGATTTTGAGGTCTGTTAACAAAGTTGCATTTGCCATTTAAAGCAAAAATAAATGCAAGGGGAAGTAATAAGCAATATCTATTTTTAGCTCTCCAAGACAGTTGTACCAAGAATTCAACATGCAGTAGAATCACTTGCTGATTTATTTCTTTGGCTTATAACATCCACTTAGGTTTTATTTATATCACACACATATGCAACCGATTCATACCCATTTATAAAAAAGCTTATATATGGGAAAGCAAACTATGATCTAAGAAGTCTTCTGACACAGCACAGAATATTAAAGAATCTATTTTCTCTCCAGGTACTCAGCGTACAGGCTGAGCAATTTCTTCACTGAAAGGATTGATAAACATTGGAAGGGGCTGCCCAGGGAAGAGGTGGAATTCCTAAAAGTGTTCAAGAAATGACTGGAGATGGCACTGAGTGCTGTGGTTTAGCTGAACAGGTGGTGATCAGTTAAAGGTTGGACTTGTTGACCTTGGAGCTCTTTTCTAACCTTAATGATTCTATTCCCTTCAAATGTCTGATAACTCCTGTATTCAGGAGAATTATAACCTGTAACTATAATAATGTAATTATTCATAAGACTCAAAACTCCTCATCCAAAGAGTGAAGAATTTATTCCACCCTCATCCCTGTTTTGGGAATACCAAGCAGTCTAGTAAGACACCTGGACACAAGTGCTAAAGAGGCATGAAAGGAATTTGTTGTCAAATAATGCACCTGCCTTTCTAATTTACAAAATTTATTACAAATTGGTTTTAAAATAGATTTTAGGCTGCTCTAGTAGTAAAACTTTTAGTCTTCAGGGAAGATGCAACTAAAGGTGGTTACCATAAGTGAACAGCCAGCCTATTTGAAGGTGAAATAAATGCAGCTTTCATGGTGTTACAGATTTCTTTCTCAAGCTGCTGACTACACTGCATACAGCTTCATCTGTTGTATATCATTGTCTTGGCTTCCCACTAGGTTTCTAATGGAGCACAGGTGAAGCTTCTGGCATCTGTTAACCTCCTGATTACAGCTTTATATTCCGTTTTAAGTCATTCTCTGAAGTTTTGTAAAACCTTAAAAAAAAGAAATCCAAAACCAACAACAACAAAAAAGTCCTCCTCAGCATTAACCTCCCACATTGCCAACCGCACCAAAAGCAAAACTGTGGCCCCACTGATGCTGATGTCAAAATTCCCAGCATCTTCCACTGAGTCAGGGTTTCATAGACACTGCACTACAAAAAATAAAATTTGTTCTTCAATAAGACTAAGAGAAACTGTGAATTAAAAAAAAAAAATCCAAACCAAACAAACTAAAACCCAGAAAGTATTTCATCCAGCTTACCTAGTATATGAAGAGAATGTTCTTGCAAGATACTTTATATAGTACATATTTAGTATTTAATGCATTATCATAGAATCATAGAATATTCTGAGTTGGAAGGGATACACAAGAATCATCAAAGTCCATCACAGTTTACTTTCCTATATATAATAGCAATTTATTAAAAAGCTTATACATAAGAAAGTAAACTATGCACAGGACAGCCCCAAGAATCCCACTATCTATGTACCTGAGAGTGTTGTCCAAATGCTTCTTGTGCTGTGACCATTTCCCTGGGGAGCCTGTTCCAGTGCCCAAACACCCTCTGGGGGAAGAACCTTTTCCTAACAGCCAACCTAAACCTCCCCTGACACAGTTTCAGGCCATTCCCTTGGGTCCTGTCACTGGTCACAGAGAGCAGAGATCAGTGCCTGCCCCTCCACTTCCTCTTGTGAGGATGCTGAAGACCACAATGAGGTCTCCCCTTATTCTTCTCTTCTTTTATACACGTGTCATGTATACATTATAAAAATGTAACAATTCAAGTCCTCAAATATCAATTATTTCAAGAGTAGTGTCAGCACAATAATTTCCTCGAATGTTGTTACTAATCAGTTTATGCCTACCTAGTATCTCTTACATTTTAATGTTTTTTTTTTGTTTACAACTTTATAGAATATTAAAAAAAACAACCATTGCTAATTAAAAGTTTATTATCCTTCTATGTCTCAATATTTCATAAATGGAGAAAGTTCAACCATTTGTAAGAATAGGAAACTCAACAAATCATGTATAAACATAGTTATCTGTAGTTCTCACTAGACTGAAAGAGACAATTCTCCATGACAGAGGGGAAACCTATATGTTTCAAACTGAAAGGAAGACTTAAAAAATGGTTTAATGTTCAGGAAGGTACTCTTTCCAATTTCACACAAAATTTGGCTTGCACACATACATTTTTGAAGTTTATTTTAATTTCTTCGAGGCACTAGTTAAGCCTGACAGAAGATTATGCCTCCACAGAACTTTATCTATGCACAGAGAATTCACCAAGCAACCCTGCCAATGGACAAAGTTTCTTATAAAAGTACTTTCCTCATCAACACTGCCTTACCTCCTCCCTTGCTGTCCTTTAATTCTTCATATTCAAGCAACATGGTTAGAAAACAGCAGCCAAAGGATAATGAACAGAACAGAAAAGGAGCTGGAAAATAAACTAAATCAATTGTCAAGAAAATAAGATAGAACAAACTCTTCAACTATGAAATATAAGGAGGCAAGTGACAAGAATGAACCACAGAAGGTGGAGAGGATAAAGAGCACAGGAAATGAAAATCTGTATACACAGGTGCACAGTTTTCTCCCTGGCCTAGAATGAATCCAGAAGTTTCAAATCCACTGGTTGCTGTGTAGTGAGCTAAGGCATTCCTCATTCTCTGGTCCATGAAGAGGAAAATGTTCTACAATTAGAAATGCAAAGCACTGACAGTGAGGAGATTTCATATCTGAAACTTGACAAGAAAGTCACACATCTTTCATCATAGCAAAACTCTAGGAAATAGACTTACCAGGAGGGGAGAAAGCAAGTGTAAGAAATGGTGACAGATTTGTCTCATATGACAGGAAAACTGTGTGCAAACCTGTCTTCTTTACTTGTTTTTCCACTTCAGTATCATAGCTATAAACTGCTCCTGATTTAAATAGGAGTATGCTACTTAATCTAAAAGAAGTTTATTCTATAAATGCATTGGGCTCTGGGAAACACAGGAAACCTCTGGAGAATGGTCCTTCCTTCAGCATGTTGAGCTGCATGAAGAAGGAAATGCAACAGGAAGGAGATTCAGCTAAATGTCATCATTTACAAGAGGTTTCCTCTAATTTCAGACAAGTCCACCTACCACTTCTTTTTAGACTCCTTCCCTAGCATGTTTAGACTCCCAGAAAGACATACCTTAGGACTGAGGGGAAGGACGGGGAAGGACAGGCATTGCTCAGTGTTTCACCACAGCAATGCCTGCTCCCCCGACAACCCCTGTCCCAAACCAGCAGTGCTGAATCTCCCTCTATCTCTTTTCTCTTTCATAATTCAGTATGGCAGGACTATCACATAACAGGAAGGAAAATTATATACTAGAAGACATATTTAATGGTCTGTGATTCTTCCATTCTGATCCTCCTGTACCTCAAAAGTTGCCTTGTTTTAAATGTCAGACATGCAGCAGCAGCAGAAACAGTTCAAGTCACCCTTCTCCCCCCACTATAAACAACTGCACACCTCTCCCACGATCAGCTGTGTTATTGGAGACCAAATCTCACTATTCCTTCTGCCATGGAGTTCCTAAGTGGTACTGGGTACATCCTTTATATTAACATATTCATAGCTAATCCAAATTCATTAACCAATATCCACGTGCAGCAACTAAACCGTGTCTGTTTCCCCATGCAGTTCTCAGCAGGAAGAAGGACTCAGCAGGAAGAAAGACAACAATGCTTTGGGGGTAATACTGAAGAATGACTGAGGCAACATCTGCTGTGATTTATGGAGGGAAAATTCTTGGTCTCAGCACTTGCAGCTTTCATTGAAGTAACTGAAAACTCAGCTGTACTGTGGATGGTATTTAAACTACTCCTAAAGTCTCTGGGGATCAGGAAGAAAAATAAAAAATCCCACCACACACAAAAGAACCACACACATCCCCACCCCCATTAGCAGCCTGTAAGACAGAGCCAGTTCCCTGTAATTTAACTTACAACTCTTCTATCTTCATCTTTCCCTGGGGGAAAATTCAGCCCTGACCCAACAGACACAAATTCCATTAAATTACACTGGGACTCAATCCAGTACTGCCAGGTCACCCAATAGCCTTGAAAATATGGGTGAAACCTATTTTGTCCCTATGGGAATAACAAATCGTTACAAGTTGCTGCACCATTTTTCCAAGTACATCATCATTGAATTTCTCTGTTATCTGCATGTCACTAAATTGAGTCAACACAACATTCTACATTGGTAATGAGACCCTTGGCCACTCACTTACTCCTGGTAAGAAATGATACAGAGGCCTGTTCTGTCCACAGGCAGTCAGCTGTTTCCACAGCCCAAATCACAGATCTCTGCAGCCACATGTTCAGTTTTGTCCTTCCCAGGACTCACACACAACCTCTTCAGCAATCTTCTTGAGAGATATAATTATTGCTTTAAGACTGCTCTCCAGGCTAAGTTTCATTAAGCACTTGAGGAAAGAATATATTGTCTATACATTCATCCTGTAATCAATTTCAAGTGAAATCTGCCATAACTCTCATGATTTTGATAGTCTGCTAATAATAGACAACATTGCCAAATAATTGATACCTGTTACATCATCACATACAACCATTTCTAACTGAAAAGGTTTAAAAGTAACCAATGACATTCATATAAGGCCACTTTTAAATCATTGTAGGAGGTGATGGTCAAGTGATTCTTGCCACAGTACACAATTATTTAAATAAGCATGATTTAGAAAGTGAATAAAGGGTTTCACAAACTAGAACAAGAGTATCACAATTATGAACAAACTTTTCTGATTTTAACACACATTATGCACACATAATGCCACATTACTATTTGAATGTCTCAAGAACACCGAAAATTCTTCTGTTTGAAATAGTCTGTAAACAACTTCAGTATCTTGCATTAAAACTGACAGGACCACTATGAAGACTTTTTGCATGCTTTTCTGGCTCTAGCAAAAACCAGAAGGTATCAGTCACCCAAGTTTAACAGCAGCTGACTGAAGCCATTCACTGAGTAGTGCATTGCTACCACTGTGGCCCCATGAATAAGTCTCAAAGTCTCCCCCTCCTTTTTGTTCCCCTGAGTGGACTCTTAACAGCACAATTTTTTTTTCTCTCTTTTTTTTTTTTTTTTTTTTACTTTCTGAATGGCTTTGAGAGATCAGCTGGAAAGAAACACCATTAGTAAAAACAAAAGTTTTCAAAGAAAAAGTGGGAACAAAGTGGACATATTAGAGACAACCTGTGATTCATGGCCTGCACTGTGCTTTGCCCCTCTCTTTACCTCAATACACTTTTCAGTTTAACTGCTGGATAAGAGCAGGGCAGACCATTGCACTTCTCCTAGCAACCAAAAATCACTTAGGGGGAAAAAAAGGCATGTTGTCTGCTGAAAGGGAGAACAGAAATATTTGGGGTCATACAAAGACAGACATATGTTCCTTTGCATTTCATTCTAAATTGAGCAGTTGTCAAAAAAGAGTCAGTAAATGATAACAATAACAAGCAGTTCTGGTTTACACTGATTCATATTTAATTAAAATTTTGTTTGCTTACTTGTCATATTTCATTTTCCTTTAATTCAGTGTTCTAATGGTTACTACTTCTCTTTAGAGTTTTGCTTTCAGGGACATAAATTCTATCCCTGACAGTTTCTAAAGTTATTTTCTTTACTTATATCTATACACACTTCTAATGATCTCTCCATGCAGATATTTATATATTTTTTTAATCTAGATGTACACACAGAGAAAAGTATTCTTAGGGATTTAAACACAACAGCACCAGAAGGTAATTTTTATCATAGGATACTCCTATTCCAAATGCTGAGATTTTACCCCATAGATGGGATTTACATGTTAGAGAACACATTGTCTGATCTCATTAGGTAAAGACCACACTGCACAGTTAAATATAATGTAAAAAACTCAACCAGAAGAAAAAAAAAGCCAGAGAATTTTGTAATTCAGACATATATCTGAATAGCCAAATCACACTGACTAGCTAAAAAACAAAGCATTGTAATTTAAAATCAGTCTGGTAACAGATGCATAGATCAAGGATAAAATGCAGCCTGCAGTATTTCTGATAGTTATTTTTTTTTCCACTAACAATCCTTTGTTTAATAGCTGCTGCCCTGACATAAACCAACTATTTTAGTTAGTCCACTGAATTCTTCTTACATATCATAAAAACATTTATACAAAAAAGCCCCAGCCAATTTATCACAGCACTTCTGCTGTGCATCAAGTTAAAGCCAGCACTGACCTCAGTTCACTGCATCAAACTACAAAATAGCATTTTCTTACAGCCACTCCAAACAAATCTGGTCTAAAGCAATTTAACAGAAAAACTAACTTACTTCATGGATAAGTGATGTACAAACGGCATAGCAACAATTAAAGCTTAAACATACTGAGTAGGAAACAAACCTGAAGTGTTCAGGGATCAGCACTCAGTGGTGCTCCCCTGTTCATTCCCCATCCTATCTAACCCAGCTCCTCTGCTGGCTGTCTTTCTCCCTCAAGCCACGGGCCTGGAATCAGGCTATCCCACCCTTTCTCCCAGCTTACAGTGTAATTCCTCTCTCCAGAAAAATGTCATAGCAGGGCAGTGCTACTGTACACACAGGTAAAATAAGCATCTCCAGGTCTCAAAGATAGCATGGTAATTTTCACTCTGGAAAGTGAAAAGGAGGATGCACCTACAGATCCTTTTCCTGAGAGCTCTGCTGTGGAGTAACAGTCTGAAAAGATCAAGTTCTCTAGGAAAAGGCAATCCAGGCAAAGAAAACATTTTTTCCAACTAGCTCAGTCCAACACCTTTGCTATGCCATTTGGATTTTTCATAATACTGAAAGAAACGATCTTCCATCCTTTAAGTTACAGAATTCTCTTCAAGATAAAACAAACTGTTAAAACTGATCATTCCTTTTGCCAGGAGGAAGTCATCTAGGCTACAGGACATGTGGACCTTGAAAACTGCACAGAATGACAGCCTGAGAACCCATGATTATAGGGTTCCTGCAGCATTAAAATACTTTTCATAACTGCTTTTTAACTCTTGACATTTTCACAGCAGTGAAAAAATACCTCTGGTACCCTGGCATGAGCTGTCCCTCCATTCACTATGCATGAGGAGCAAGCTGACTGATGTTAGTTAGCTGATATTTTGGTTTCAAAAGGTTAGATTTTTTTCCACTCAGTTTCTCTTGCAATCAATGGCAAGTGATTAACAGAAGTGAACCACAGCCCACCATTTTACAACTTGCTTTTGGCCGTTTATTCCTTACTTATTTGTCCAACCTGCATTTATGACAGGCACGTCACAGAGATGCGCTTCTCTCCTTGGCACACTGCACTGAAGCTATACAGGCAATGCCTAAATACAAATGAAAAGGCCATATGCTGCAACAGACAGGGTGGCACAACCATCCAGGTAGTCTCTAATGAGTGAGATCATACTTAGTTCCTGGCATCCCCACTCATCCTTGCATTTCCATGTATCAGACCAAATAGACTGTTCTTTGAACTGATCTGAGAAAAAGTGAGGAGACAAAGTAAAAACAAAATATTACAAGTATAAAGTAGCACAATGGCAGGTCCTTCACTGTCATCAGACTGAAGAATTTTGCTGGAACTGAAGTGGTACAATGGTGGTTTACTAACAAGGGTAATTCTGCAAGCAAATACCATCATTAAGGTTGCTCCAAATCAAGCTTGGAAGAGTGTCCTGTGCATTCAGCACCTGAAAATAATGAGCAATGAATCCAAAGATATTTTGTGTTCTTGCAGTCATCACTTGAGGAGGTAGAACTGAAGGAGTATCCCCACAGCCACCACAGATAATAGCATTGAAAGTCTGCAACAGCACCTGCATGAACACAGTCTCAATGGGTTACAAAATACACACTGGAATCACTAGATAAGGGTGACCTTCAGTTATCACCAAGCCAGAGACATGATGGTTCCTGGTAGAAACAGCAAGGCAAACAAGCAACAAGGGATAATGTTTGCCAACCTATCTAGTACATAAGCAGAAAGTTGTCTCACAACCCAGTTAAACAAATGTATTAACTCAGGGATCTGCAGAAAATAACTATTATTTAGTTAGTTCACAAAAAAGAAAATTTGCTCAGAAAAAAAAAAAAGAAAAAGAATTTAAAATGGCTGGGGGAGAGTGGTAAGGAGCTGGAAGTTCAATGCACATGCACAAGATACCTCTGCCAGAACAATGCTGAAATGAATAACATCACTTCACATTTGTCCATAACCCAGAGATGAATCTCAATGAGCCTTGGCCACCAGAGCACTGTGGCTCAGTATAAGTATCAGCAGGTTATTACATGGCTACTACTTGTTAGTTTGTCTATTGTTGTTCATGTATTTATTGATGAAGGCTATTATTTTAATAAAATTAAGAGAACATCTTGGATCTCTTCCGTGCCAGGAACGCCAAGATAAGCTGCAGAGATGGAATTAAAAAGCCATTCTTTACTTCATGAACTTTGGCTTGAAAAACCTTAAGAATGCATATCTTTACATACACAATGCAGCAGAAGAATCAGCTTTTTGGTTTCAAAGGGAAACTCTGCTCTAGTAAAGAGAGCACTGCAGGAATGAGAAAGGAGTGAACAGAACTGAAACATCAATATGCACTTATACCCTCTAGTATTTATGTAGTTGTGTTGCATGCAACAACAACCCAGCTTCATCATATAGCAAGATGATGACGACAGTAAGCCAAGATAACATCGCCTGCTTTCACAGTGTTCTGTGAATTCAATAGCAAAATTCTTACAGATTTCAGTGGTGCAGATCAGAACCTAAATTAACAGGCCTTATTCAATTACCGCCCATAACAACAAAGTTATTAACCATGGGTGATTAGCAGTTATTTTGTTAAGGAAAAGGTTTGAGGTGAGGACAACACTGAACTCAATCTTACTTCTAGACATCTAACTTCAAGGGCAGAGAGTCCATAAGCTACAGTACATATCAGGTGTTAGAGTCAACACCAAATATACACTTGTAAATCTCTATTTCTACACAAATATGTTGCATTCAAAGATCTTGTAACTAACAGTCCACATGACTATCCTGCATAAAAGGTATCCTCAATATTCTCTCCGAAGTAGTGATTTAAGATGAGATCCTGTACCCATCCCCATACCAAAACAAACAGTTTTGAACATACAAGGCACATATACTGTCAAAACATAAGTACAAGAATCTTCATGTACCAGTAAAAGGTACTGTAAAAATTCAGTTACATGTAAGAAACCAAAAAGCCAACACATTTTATTTATTTATTTGGCAAGAGCAAATACTTGCTTTCTTTGGCCTTCTCGCAAAATAAAGAGATTCCTATAGAAATGTAGAAAAGCACACCAGTAACGTAACCTCTTGGCAAGAAACAGCATCAATATGATCACTGAGTATCCTCCCCAAGGTTGGTGTGAAAGGTGTGAGCCAGATGGCAGCCACAGGAAGAGCAACCTCTGCCATGCCAGCTGAGATAACAGATAAAACCTGACAGCAGCGTCCTCTTAGGTGGCTGAAACAGAATGCACAGAACCTGTTAGCAATCTATTTAGCCCAGATCAATATTTGAATAGCAATTCAAGGGTAACAAATGGCTAAAAAGCCATTGCATACTCTTTAGTAATTTCCACTAAATGGTTCAGCAGTGGACAGAGCACATCTCGAATTTAGGGCTATGAGCCCACATGGCATTGCTACGGAAAAGCAACTCCTGGAAATGGAGTTGACTGGACAGACTAGCCAAAGCCTCCTTTTCCTCTCATCAGGCTTATTGGTACAACTCCTTGACACTTTTTATGCATCCTTAAAAATGTACTTAAATTCTTTTGTCTACATTTAAGGTTGCATATCTTTAGCCTGCATTGCTAAAACTTAATCTCCCTGAGCAACATCAATCTCAACATTCCAGAGAGTTCCTAATGTAAAGATTACTATAGTCAGTGCAACTCTCATAAAGGCTTAAAACCCCCTAACTTCAACTTTTCAGAAAGATTTGTGGAGTATCAGACCATTTGCAGAGCTCCAAATTAGCAAAGACACAAACCAAAGTACCTGGATTATCATATTACTTTGCAAGCAAATCCGTCTCTTGAAGTACAATGACAAGGTTCCCTCATTGCTTATCTTCTGCACGTAAAAACATATTGTTGCAGTGACAACTTATGAGACAAGAAATAAAGAACACAAAATCATAATACTAATTCAGCAAAATCTGTCATCATAGGCACAAGTTCTTCCTTACTCAGCAAAGTTTTAAAGCACATGATTAACTTGGAATGCATGTTTAAATTCTTATTAACTTCAGCAAGACTGTGGCTAAGAGATGGAAGCACTTAAATGCTCTGCAGAATTGGGTCCTATGCAAGAACAAGGTAAAAGAAAAAAAAAAACTGCAAACTCTCCAGAATTTTACTCCTAAAGCATTAAAATGTACACATTCCACAGAAGCAAAGGTTATCCATCAACAGCAAAACTCACATGAGAGATCAAGACCCTGTCAGCTCAAATACTCACTGGAGGAATACATTCCAGCTTTATATGTAAGCTATGTTCTCCAACAGGCAACAGGGACCTGCACAAGGCCACAGATGTGTAGTTCATTGGCATGAAGAAATAAAAAAGAATTTTTAAAAAAATAAAAAGGAAAAGAAACACAGAATGTTTCAGCCACCACACCATTTCAGATGGACATTTTTCATTAAGAAGTGCTTTTGAAATATATTAATGTGGTGATAAAATGCTGTCTTTACAGAATTATTCTCATGTATCTTTAACACCTTCACCCATTAAACAGCATCATACTTGGAGTTTTCAAGGGACTAAAAGCCAACTCTGACATAAAAGGTTGTCATTTTCCTTGACAGTACTTATGAGTCCTACCAGGCCAGGGTCTGGCCCAGGGTCCTGGCCCACCAAAATCTGTGTTCACATCAGCTGTTACCTTTTCTGTTAATATTTGTTATTTCGAACTTTATTAATTATTGGAAGAAAGATAACAGAACACACAATGAAAGACCAATCAGCTGAACACTACTGAAAACCCACATGTAACTCTTTTAACTTCAGTAGCTAGTGGCTTACTTTATGGTGCAGACTCTGTCTAGTGGGGTGTTTTGTTGTTTGTTTGGGGGAGTTTTGTGTGTGTGTGTGTTTTGGTATTTGGAATTTTTTCTGTTTGATTTTTTCTTTGTTTGCTTTGTGTCAGGAACAATAACCAAGACTGATAGCTGAAGAAAAAGAGAACTGAAGTTATTCCCTCATCAGAGTGAAAGAACATGGGCAGTGTTACAGGAAAATCAAAAGCACAGTAATAAAAACCCTAAAATCTACATACATGTATGTAGCACATGTTTCTGCCACTTTCATTGAGCTGTGCAATTTTCAGGTGTCCTAAAACCATGGACAGCAAAAATAACTTTTGAAGAAAAAAAATATCATTTTGATCTATACTGCTTTTGAATCACTAAATAAAACTAAGCTCAGAGGGAAAAGGATAGCTAACATGCCTCAAATGCTACAGTTCTACGTCTGGACCTCTTGCCAAGAGAACAAACAAAAACACCCAGCCAAACCCAACAACAAAACCCCCTCAAACCCAGAAATGCACTAAGAGGTAACTTTCAAAGACAGAAAACAAACCAAGGACCTATGAAACAAGAGGTCTGTTGGGTTTTGCCTTTTATTCTTAAAATAAAGCATTACAAATGGTGCTGATGTTGACAGAGATCTTTTCAAAGCAACTAGTGGTACATGTCAGCCTAAGATGTGATTGTAATTACTATGCTTCTAAAGACACAAAAGCACTGTGTGCCAAGCTTGCCTGCCAGTATTTCTTCAAAGCTACTTGTTAGTCATTTCGACAATAACAGCTTATATCTACTTGGTCATGATGTGCTATCCACAAAGCTCCTTATTTATTTAATTCAGAGAGTTGTTAATGTAGGCAAACTTGACTGTCTCTGCAGTATATTCCCACAAAAGGGGAGTATCACATACATTCTGGGCAGCTTCTTGGCCAGGTTTTCTAATGGTCCATCCCTAAATAAGCTGTGTGCTTCACCTGCACCACCCCGCCCTCATAAGGCTAAACCAGAACAAAGGTTCTACATGTATTCCCCATGACAAAACTCGAATAAATTATATCGTGCTCCTGTTGTTCCAGCAAGCTGGTTAATTGCATTTGTTTCATATATCTCCAAACAGCCTGGTACTTTAATTACATTCTGTAACACCAAGCTCCTCTGATTCACTCTGTCACTTCCACTGAGCACTTTAATTGCTTTCCTTCTAGCTACATACAATTTTAAACACTTACTAATAAGTACATTTCTGTGACCTGATGTCTGCAGTTTGTACACAAAGATGCCTCCGATATCAGCGGTCTTGAAGTTAAGGATCTTTTGTTACAGCAAAAAAATAGAGCAAAACACAAAACAAAATCCCTGCAAAACTACGATTGCACTGACAGGCACAAATGTTCTACTAAATCCTTTTACAGTTGAAACTTCTCCTCTTTAGTTTAGCATACAGTATGTAGAAATTTTCTACACTGACCAAACTGCACATTGAACTGCAGAGCATATTATGTACCCAAGGCAAAACTGTACTTGAATCTGTCCTTCTTCTATTTTGCCTCCTTTATTGCTAGGGGGTGGTGGAGAAACACCCAAAGCAGCCTGTGACTGCAAACAATAAACCTCGAGCCCTTGCCTCGGGACTGATAACAGTAAATGCTGTGAGCAGCTTCTTGGAACAAAGTTTGCGCTGACACACAGGCAAAAACATACAGGATGCCAGACACTGCATTCACCTCAAGCCTAAAGGACTGTTTTACAGCTGCAAATACCCAATGCTAGCTGGGCTGGCGAGCATTTGGTGCCAGCACACCTTCTGTAGAGCCGGATGCTCGCTCCTAGTCGTGTGCTTGAGCTGCTCTAGCGCATCCACCGCCTGTGCAGCAGCACAGCGCCCACTCCTACTCTGAAAGGCAATTTACTCTTCCACTGAAGTTCTCGCCCTGCTAAACCGTACTTCCCCAAGATGATAATTTACAGCTCCCCATCCAGTACTTAAACTCGAAACCACAAGAAACGTTACAGAGCACACCCAAAGGAGGAAGGGGNGGCAGCTCGGAATGAGGATGAACTGACGGGGAGACGCTGCCGCCCCACCTGCCCGGCTCGGCGGAGACGGGCGGAGGCGGAGCGGGGTGGTCGGGGCCGCGCTGCCGCCGCCCCGCGCTCCCAGCCCGCCCTACTCCCTCCTTCCCTCCCTCCCTTCCTGCCGCTCGCCAGCGCCGAGCGAGGCGTTGAGGGACTCTGGAAATCCGCCAGTGCCCCTCACCTGGAGCCGAGGCAGGGCTAACCTATTTATTTCATCAGCTGGCTCTCCCGCTGGAAAGTTTAACAATAGAAGGCGGCAAAGTAATACCAGCTACAACAGCTGTCTGCTTTTCCTTTCCCCTTCCCGCTCCCCACCCCCAAATAAAAGATTTATCACGGTAGTTTTTTACTCTTTGCTCGGCACCTCAAGCTGACATTCTTCCATTCATAAGCTGCTTTTCCATTAAGTTAGGAGACGGGAAGGGCTGCTTACTGGAAACACATATTCTCCCTCTTCCGATCGCTCCCTCCCCAGATACCATTTTTATACCAGGAACAAACTTAGGGCTGTGTAACATTAAAGCTTATAATGCCATCCATGTGCTGTCCCAAATCAAATTCAGATGAAGGCGATTTCTGCACAGAAATGACATATCTAAAATAAGCGAACTTACCATAGACTTGAAAAAATGCAAATCCGAAGAGCAGGAGTGGCGTCAGCAGACCCATTTTGACATATTAAAAACAATCCCGATCGCTTGCGAGACCAATTCCACAGAGATTTTTTTTTTAAAAAAAGAAAAGAAATGGAAAAAATATATATAAAAATAGAAGAAAAAGTATCCAAAGCCAGTAAGAGGTAGGTCCAAAAGTTTTCAGTTTCCTAGCAGCTACTTTAAGTGGAAAGGGAAATCTTCAATTCAAAAGCTGGAGATGCAAAGGTCTTGAATGTGACACTTTTAGATCCATACAGATTAGAGCAGCAGCGAGTGAGCTCCGAAGGCTTCTGCTTTGCACACACGCTCCTTCCTAAATTCCCACCAATCCATCCCAAGTAGAGGAATTATTCAAGTGTGTCTAAGACTCTCTTTAGGATCCATGGCAATCCAAAAGCAAGCTCTTTCTTCGGAAGACAAGGAGAGACTCTGAGAAAGGACCTGATTCCTAGAAAGTGCTCCACAAACTTCCCGGCACTGTGCAGGAAAACCATTGGTTTGGTTCGGCTATTTTGCCTTCCTCTCGCCCTCCCCCTACCCCTTTCTCTCTCCCTTTCTCTCCCCAAATCAGTTCAAGCTGCAGAGTTTCTCACTTAACTTCCATAATAGGAACGCCCAGGCAAGGTGCTACACGGGAGGGAAACGGCTTGCTTTCTCAGCATCCCCTCAAAAGAAAAATAATTATAATGAAAAA
>VXAC01008835.1:865254-883374 GCA_013399225.1 Rhipidura dahli
TGTTCCCTACACCTCCCTCCTCACTGGCAGCGGAGCGGGAACTGTTGGAGGGCAGGACCCCGGCGCGGTGCCGCGGCTGCTGCCGAGCGGTGGCGGCGGCGGGGGCTGCGCGGAGTTCGGGGGTCTCCCGCCGCCGCAGCTCTCCCGAGCGGCCCCGGAGCCCGCCGCTCCTCTCCTCGCTCCGCTCCTCTCTCCCCTCCTCTCCCGCCGCCTCCGCCTCCCGCCGCCACGGACACACCGGCTGGCAGGGAGAGGGAGGAGAATGAGCGCGGCTCCCGAGGCTGCCTGGGGAAGGGAGGCTGCGGGGTGTGGACTAAACCACTGTGCTCCACACCCACGCGTCCCTCTCTCTCTCTCTCCTCCCGGGCTAGGAAGATAGGGTCGGCGATGGTAAGCAGGCAGCCGCAGGGCTGGGAATCAGGCTCGCTGCTTCCCCTCTACAGTCGGGTATAGGTAGGGTTTACATGACTGCTCCTCACAGCTTCCCCTTTAACGGGCAGCTAATTTTTCGGTAAGTGATTTCATGGAACTGTTCTCTAATTATTCATTTTCCCTCTCGCGCGCACACGCAGGCGCTCGGCAGTGAGACCCTCGAAAGGATATTCCCCAGGGATTTCTCTTCTGGCCCGCTCTGTGGAAAAGGACGGGAATGTGGCAAATAAAATAAAACACAAAACAAAAGATCGCACGTGTCCCACAGAGCCTGCGGGACCCGCGGGCTCCGCCGAAACCCAGGAGCCTGCAGCCTCCCTAGGGCTCCTTGGATGCAGCGCAGCTCCCGCCAGCGGGAAAGTTTCGAGGTCCCCGGAGGCGGCGGTGACGGAGACGGGAGAACGAGCCGCCTCGCCCCCCAGGAAGCGGGAGAACAGCCCCTCTCCCGCAGACGCTCAGAACAAACCCCGAAGCCCCACAGCAGAAAGAGGGCGGGACACGAGGGAAGGAGCCACGCGGAGGAAAGCAGGATGTAAGCGGCTCCCGGTGCCGGGAGCGGGGCAGAGACCCTGAGAGGGGGCACAGATATCCCATAAGGGGGCACAGATATCCCATAAGGGGGCTGAGACACCCCGTGAGAGAGACAAAGATACCCAGTGAAGGGGGAGCACTGACACCCCGCGATGGGGACACAGACACCCTGTGAGGGTCACAGCCCATGATGGGGGCAAAGACAGGCCGCATTAGGGGCACGCACACCCCTAAGGGGTCACGCACACCCCTAAGGGGTCACGCACACCCCTAAGGGGGCACAGGCCCCCCGTTGAGGAGGCGCAGACACCCCGAAGGGGCACAGACATCCAATGAAGGGTCACCGACACCCTATGAAAGGGACATGGGGACCCCGTTAGGGAGGAACAGACACCCTGTTAAGGGGCCGCACCCACCGCAGGGGACACAGACACCCCGTTCAGGGGTCACACAAACCTTTTTAAGGGGTCACACACACGCCTGGGGGAGGCACACACACCCCGTGATGGGGACGCAGACACCCCGTTCGGGGGTCACGCCGCCCCGGTCCGGGCTCACACACAGCCGCCGTGTCCCGCTATCCCGCCCGCCGCGGGCCGGCGGCAGCGCCTCACGGTGAAGCCCGAGCGCCCCCTACTGTCGGGCTGCGGGCAGGGCCGCCCCCCCGCGCCAGGCGCTGCCTTTTGTCGCCGCGGCTTTGGGGTCCCGAAGGTTTGATCTCGCCTTGCTTTCTTGCTCTTTTTTTTTTTTTTTTTTCCCTTTATTTTCTGTCTACTAGGGATTTATTCATTTAATAAGTTCTTCACGTAAAGGATCCGAACCGTATCTCTGCATAATGTACGCTGCCCACACATACTCCCATAAAAGGTTTGCAAGTTAATTCTTCTTTAATTCTTGTGTGCAGTGACAGCTATTTTACCACCGCCAAACGTTACAGTGTCAAGGTTTTTTAAGTGTCTGAGATTACTACAGCTATTCCATACAAAGTCAGATAACAACTCCAAAGCCTTTTGATGCAAATCAAGAATAGTGTCCCCCTATACTCACAATATGCCCTGCAGATAAATACCATAGTATCACAGAATGCTTTGGGTTGGATGGGACTTTAAAGGTCATCTAGTTCTGAACCCCCTGCCATGGGCAAGGATGCCTTCCACTAGTCCAGGTTGCTCAGAGCTCCATCCAGCCTGGCCTTGAACACTTCCAGGGATGGGGCATCCACAGCTTCTCTGGATAACCTGTGTCAGTGCCTCACCACTCTCACAGTAAAGAATATTTTCCTAATGTCTTATATAAACCTCAGTTTGAAGCCATTCCCCCTTGTCCTGTCACTCAGTCCTCTTGTGAAAAGTCTGTCTCCATCTTTCATGTGTAAATACTGGAAGGCCACAATTAAGTCACCCCCTGAAGAGCCTTCTCTTTTTCAGCCTGAACAATCTCAAGTCTCTCAGCCTTTCCTCTAATCCACCTGCTCCATCCCTCTGACTAACTTGGTGGTCTCCTCTGGGCTGGCTCCAACAGCTCCCTGTCCTTGCTGTGCTGGGACCCCAGAGCAGCACTGCAGATGGGATCTCACCAAAACAGACCAGAGGGGCAGAGTCTGCTCCCTCCACTGCTGGTCATGTACTACTACTCCTGAAGATTACCTCATGAAAAAGGCTGTAAGTAAGGCTAAGTAGGCTAAAGTGATCAAAAAGGTGTTCTTTTTCATGGTGCTTTTGAATTGGCAAAACAAGAGGACCATAACTACCCGATGTCAGTCTGTATGAATACATGAAATATTAAAGATATTTTCCTTTGTAGTGGACATTTCAAATACATGGTGTTAGTGAAAATGCTGACTTGTTTAAAGCAAAGTAAAAAATAAATTGTAAATAGCTTTACAATGTACAGTTCTTTTCCTGCTTCTCAAATAAATTTAAAATAAATTTAATAATAGCTGATGTAGGCCAGAACACTTTGTAGATATATACAGTCTTCAAAACCCTGAGGTACAGGGCTACCTGTAAAAGAGTATAATGACTCATACAAACGTTTCCAGTGAAATCAGTGGATTATCCATTTTAGCTGCTATTTTATTCATTCACACCCAAAGAACACCACTTTTCAACTATTAAACACTTTGCAAAACTTTGAAAAGTTTCAGCCAGCTTTAACTGAGCGTTTTCACGCACAGATTTTGCTCATGTGTGTATCACTGATTTTTTTTTCCTTTGAGAAGATTTAGCAGTTCCCCAAAATAAAATGAAAGGCCATCCAAAGATGTGCAGGATCAGTACAGCAGAGGTTCAAATGTGTTATGGTTTACAAGCACAGGATGAGTCACAGATCAGAGCCACTGGCCTGTGAGCAGGGTTGCTGGGAGCAGTGTTTGCTTCCATTCGAAGATGCGGTCCAGATACTGGAATAAAACATATGCTTGTCTCTCCTGTCTTTCAATAACCTCCAGTGAACACGGCCAACAGGACAGATGTTCTCTGCTTGAATAGCAAAGTCTGTACAGAGGAACTGAATGTGCCAACTATTTGTTTGGCCATGAGCAATATGCCACCTGATTAAATACTTGTGTGAGCAGGATGAGGAAAAGACGTGTCAGGAGTGGTGCGCATAAAGCTTCAGTTCAAAGGGTGCTGTTGAGGGGGAACTTTAGAACAGGGAAATGGCACAGTAAGGCTGCACTAATTCATACTCGGGTCAGTCATCAAATGAGGCAGGACTAATTTGGTAAAGGAGCGGTGAGATCAGATGTGTCAGTGCTACAAGTAAAGGTTTCACTGCTTTCCCTGTCTGATATTTTGTATCATTGGTTCCTAGACCTATATATTTGCATTAAGATATATATTTAGTGTATGAAAGATTGGATTCAGTGTTTAAAGAACCAGTGTTCTAAGCACAGCCCTCTCTACCATTCATAGCATTTTTCTTCTAAACCAACATTACCATTTCTGGTGTTGTCTGATTTCTAGTTGCCATAAAACCCTCTTGTTATCTTCTCAAAGAAGAAAGGTTTAAGTTGCAGTGTATCATATAGAATTTCTTGTGGATACCAGAGCTATTGACACAGGCAACTGCTGAAAGTGAATAGAGATCTTTAATATCAAAAAAGGTACATGTGATGTGATGAGTGTGTAATTTACCTGTAGGCAACTAAGTTAAGTCAGGAGGCCAGTCCTTCTAGACTCTGGAGTAGAGCAAAAGGTAGATCCAGAGGCTAATTCAGAGCATGTAATGTTAGGCAGCATCAGAAACACAAAAAGAGATAGGAAGAGAAACGACACAGTGAGCATGGGCCTTCCCAGAGAACAGACTTTCATCTTCCTGTATGCTTTTCTGTTCCAGGTCACTGGGTTCTGATGCCATCTGACTATTGAATACATGATGAGAGAACAGAATTTATAGATTTTAATCCTTATAAATGCTGAAGCATGATTATTATTCCTGCTTCAATCAATAGGGTCCTCCACAGGCAGATTGGTCAAGAGAGGTAAGTCAGGAACTGGGTCCAGGAAACAATGACATGTTGGTAGAAACAGTGTAAGTACTTTAGCTACATCTGTCTCACAAAGGCACCACAAAAGTAGTTTTCCTGCTGTCCCTGGATACCATAACTCTGACTAATCTACTTTTCTAAAACCATGCTTGTGGATTAAAAAAAAAAAAAANTGTCAGAAGCATTTGCTTCTTTCTCTGTCTCACAGGTGTCTCTTGCAGCACAGAGTGTCACCTTCTGCTACAGCATTAAAAATTCCTGAGTTGTGGCATCTGACTTCAGAGCTTTTCACTGGAAATACCAATCAAACAACACTAAGAACCCTATTTTGAAATATCCTTACTTTACTAGACTGCGGTAGTACGTCTGCACTGTTTTTAGTTACTAGTACAGCTACAGTGCTTACCACAATTATAAGAATGAGCTATACCATTGGTAAGATAAATATTTGCCAAATTAAATTATTGCAAGTTTTTCTTATACATCATATGCTCAATTTAGGGTTTACATCCACAGTGCATTAAATGTGCAAAAACTGGTAAAAGAAAGATGGTACAGTTTCTTGACAATCATTAAAACAGCCTCACCTAAAATAAATGCTACTTGATTATTTTATTTTTGAGTGAGATTCAGAGCAGGTAATAAGCACAAATATTTATGTGATAGACATAATGTGATATAAAGATTTCATAGATCCTATTTTCCCTTTGTTCTATGGATGTATGTTTACATCCATAAAAAAAGTGTGCTTTCCACTTTGCAGCTTTGCAGCTTGGTCAAAAACTCAAGAAAGCAGAAAAATAATTGGGAGTTAAGAAGAAAAGTTGAAACTGGATTATGCATAAACCCAGCATGAGATTATCGTCTTCCTGGGGCAGAATGAGGAGGTAAAATAAAGCTTCTGGTTGTGGCAAAATGGGTAAAGTTTCCTGCTATGTGAAACACAGGTCTGTGCTTTCCTGTGGAGTAAAAGAATCCAGCAACCCATCCATTGAGATAGCCGGTGCTGGCATTGTAGAGAGCAACAGCATCTTTGTTCTAAAGGGATAAGAACAGCAGAAAACACACCTGTGACCTTGCTGCAGGGGTGGCTGGAACTCAAAACACATAGTGAGGAGTACAGTGCCTGTCACAGCTCTGTCAGAAGCGCTGAGGTTGTCCCAGAGCTGCTGGGTTTTGTATAGATTTGCAAAGAGCAAGTGGACCTGGGCTCTTTTCTGAGTTGCTCAGGGATGGGCCAAGAGGCAATGGACACCAGCTGCAGTGTGGGAGGGTTCTAGTCAGGTGCCAGGATACAGGATTTACAGACATATGCCTGAAGGGACTGTGGAATCGCTGTTCCTGGAGATATTCAGAGCTTAATTGGACAATGCCCTAGACATTGAAGATAACCCTCCTTTGAGTTGGACTGGAGGATCTCCAGGGGTCTCTTCTGACCCATGTTTTTCCATGGTTCCATGATTCTGTGACTGGCAATACTGACAAAGCTCCAGTCATGCAAGTGTATTTTGTTTGACACCAAGCACCAAGGTTTCTTAGTAGAGAATTATGTACTCAAGTGTTCAGTAGCACTCACTTCCATAATAAATCACATAAAACTGCACATACAAGCTATAAATGAAAGAATTGTTTGATTTTCCTCAAATTAGCCTATTGCATTAATAGGAGCCTTTGCTGAGACTCCTATGCAGACCAAACAGTGAACATCACAGGAGTAGAAGAGCATTCCTTGCTCTCTTGTGACTGGAAACACTTTCCTTTGGAACTGCAGTATTTAGAATTAATAGCATTTCTACCAAGTGCTGTAAGTTGCACATCAGCCTCATGGCTGTCTCCACACTAGACTGAAGCATGAATTCATTATTTGCAACAGGTCACACTACACCCCTTCCAGTACCTCCCCTGACTACATCTAGCTGTGTCACACACTAATATTTTCATATTGGTATGTCTTATAACATCTCCCATTAGTCAGAGCTGTGAGTGTGCCTGTCTGCTACACCAGGAACTTCTATTTGCTCTCTTATATCCAGAACTCGGTGTAAGTTATGCATTTCTTTGTCTAATGGAGTAAAAGTCAGTTACTTAATAAGATGAAGGCACCAATTATGGAATAAAGAGCTAATCTATGTAAATAAGGACACAAAAGACATATTCTATCTACTAGAAAGAAATTAAGACTCCAAGAGTAATTTAGTTTATTCTTTTGATAGTGTCATCCTCTATCTGGACATTCATTTTAATTAAAAAATAACAAATGCGAACTCTGTCCTAATTCACACAAAAAAAACCCCAAAACCATTCCTTAAGTGACAAGGTAAACTTAATTTCCAAAGACAGATTAGCTTTTGGGGGGGCATAAGGTGGTCATTATGTCATTCAATAAAAGAATTAGTGTTTAAAATTAATAACTGGAAGGTGGTAAAATCTTACCCTGTCTACAGGAGAGATGCAAAAAATGTAAAAATGTATTTTTTCATAGTGTGATCAGATGGATTCACGTGAAATTAAGTGTAGCTACTGCATCCTGACTTCCAAGGATCAGAAAATCAGGCTATACTTCAACACATTTACAACTGTAGACAATGATACACAAATAAGTCTTAAGCTGAGCTCCTTCTTCCTACATAATTATATTAGAAATAGCATGTTATGCTTTCTTATTAAGTGACATATGTCACACTTCCCATAACAAGTGCATATTGACAGCCAACTACATTAGCCAACAATATTTACACTTTAATTACAGCTTTTAAAATGGAAATATGCAACTATAATATGTACATAAGTTAACAGTTGGACTTGATATCTTAGAGGTCTTTTCCAACCTTAAAAATTCTGTAATTTTATGATATAATATGTTAACAGGGCCAAAATTCATAAAAGTAGATCCCTGTGTAAATGTCCATTATGTAGATACCATTTGTAGATGAGCAAATATTCTTAAAATAGGCAGTGTTTAATTTAATAATGTAGGAAACAAGATTTATTATGTCATTAACAAGTCAATTTATGTGGCAATTCTAGTAGACACATCCAGTATTGTTGTTCAATCTTAAATGGCTTTTGAATTTATCTGGATTTCATAGTGATTGTTCTGTAGGAGAAGACAGAGTGTTCTCTTTGTTACCTCTGGCCTCCAAAGTGTCATCAGCACAGATAGGTTACACTCAGCATAATTTCTGCTTTATCACAGTCCTCAAATGTAATCATATATCAGTCAAAGCAAGGACCAGTTGTGGAACCAGAGAGTTTCTGATTTATGAAGATGTCAGTTCCCAAGAATCTGGCCCATCACTGTGGTGGCACCCCTAACAGCATTAGAGGGTCATGCTTGTTTCTACCAGTGGGTTTGTAGTGTTCCCAGCAGACTATGATTCTTTTTTTGCAATATGGTGCTGTCAACACTGTTCTCATCAGTTATACATATCAGTGGATTATTAACAATATTTGTCAGACTTCTATATTAGTTTTGTCCCACAACAGCCTTGCCTCACTTCTGCAATAGAATTACATTTTACATTGTCTCAAGAAATGCTTTTAAATTAGAATTGATGTTTGAGTTGTATTATTTTTCACTGCTGATGTACTTTAGTTTTCTATCTAAATTTTTATATATGACTTATTTTTTAGAAGTGTGGTCCTATTAAAGACAGCTGAAACACAGAGAGTTCCCACAGCACAATTTGGGCTAATACCTCTCCCACACATGGCAGAGTAGAAGAGTGGTCAAGACTCATATAAATTTCAAAAGTAAATGGAAAAGAAACATAAAGCAAAGAAAAAACTTGAAGCCTCAGAGCAAGACTTCTTAAAATGTATTCATTTAATCAAAATGTTGAATACGTACAAATATAAACACCAAGTATCTTGTATAATCACTAGAGGAGCTATCATATATTGTATATTTTTCAGCTAAAGCTATTACAGGATTTGATTGCTTAAATTGTATATAAAATCACCCAACTTTTACCAGGAAAATATGTGGGAATGTTTTCCTCTATGCTGCATATCCCATTATACTGGGAGCAGCTGTGCCCCTTTAAAACCAATAAAACTGAACATGCAAAGGGGCCAGCTCAGAACACAGAAGCAGAAGCCAGTGATTCATTTGAACGTCTGTCTCTGAACTGAAACACAAAACAGCAATTACCTCAAAGCTGCTTGCTGCCACAGCTAGGAAGACTCTCTAACATTTACAACCCACACAACAGAAAATAGTTGGTGGGTGGTTTGTTTTTTTTTTTCTTTTGTTCTGTTCATTGTACAGCTTGCAATACTGGGCTGGTGGTGGAATTTAGCACATTTCAATCTCAGGCACCAGTTCAAACCTTGTCCATGGTGATGGTGACCACAAGTTATTACTTGGTTCCCACTTAAATTATTTTACAGTCAGCTCCTTGTAGGCAAGAGAAACACATTGTAAGCTTATCTTACCCAGACAATCAGCAATAGCTCAGCCTTCTAGGACAACCTAGAGAAGAATAAGGCATTTCACACTGCCATGGCCCAGAAGGTTCTTATCTCGAGAATGAAGAAAGAATTGGGTTTCAGCAGCATCTACCACAATGAGATCCTGTTACCAGGACTGTGTATCTATGGACTTCAGTAATACAAACAGTAATTAAATCCCACTGCTCAATTACCTGCTGAAAGATTTTCTAAAAGAAATGTGTCTTCCACAGTTCTGGCAAAAAATTTATGCGAAAAATTTACTTTTAATCATTCCCCAAGGGGAAAAAACAAAAAACCCCACATGCTCTTTAATCTGTAAGGGGCATATCTATTAAAATGTCAGATTTAAAGTATATGAGCCAATAAGTGAAGCTACAAGGTTATTTTTAAGTAGAAAAGGGTAAATACCACTATACATGAAATTCAGAATTTTGTAATAGTGCCTATAGATATGTAGGTGGCATGAAATAATAAAGGTATGTGCAGGATTGATCATTTTGCTATTTCAAAAGAAACAACAGTATAACCTGAAGAATAGAAGGAAAGAGATATTCTCATATAAATTTGCCCAGAATTTCCTTGGAAACATTCCACGAGTGCTTACAGGACTTGAATTCTCATATAACAAAAAACATTGTAAGTTTTTTCCAGTATCGTTTGGAAGAAATAGCACAGCTGATCTCAAATAATTGAAATAATGCAACAGGCCACCTGGGAAATTTTTCCTCTGGGTATTGTAGAGAACCTTTCAAGTGACCTATATTTCAAAGAAAATTGGCTTAAAATCCAATGTTCTTTTACTGTTGACCACCACTGTTCTTTAGTGCTTCTGCAGGCATAGGAGAGAGCTGGTTATGTAATCATTTCGTACTGACACAGAAATCTGAGTACCACCTTTTATTTTCTTTCTTCTTTTTTTTTTTTTTTACCACCATAAATTCATTGTTACTCTTCATCAGGAGCTGTAGTGGTAGGACAAGGGGGATTGGCGTCAAACAGAAAGAGGGCAGGTTTAGGTTAGATACTAAGAAGAAATTCTTTACTGTGAGGGTGGTGAGGCACTGGAACAGGTTTCCCAGAGAAGCTGTAGATTCCCCATCTCTGTTTCAGGCTACGTTGGATGGAGATCTGAACAACGTGGTCTAGTGGAAGGTGTCCCTTCCAACCCAAACCATTCTGTGATTCTATTAAATTTTCTTAACACATGACCTGGAAGTTGGTCAGTGATTCCACATATGCTCTGGTAGAAGTTTGAATCTATTAAATAACAAATGGACATAAATCCACATTACCCAGATGAAATGTGCAACACCTTCTGAGTCAAAAAGGAGCTTGAATTTTAGCCATCAATAATTTGCAGTGTCTACCCTTAAACTACTCAACTTGAAAATACAAGGGATTATATTTCTAAAATTTTGTGGAGGCCAGAACATACCAGTGATCAGCATATTTGCAGGAAAGCTTGCAGTTGCTTAAGTCATGTCTTGGACAAGGAATATAAGCCTTCCATAACATCAACACAACCTAAAGAAGAGAGCTGGTGTCAGTGTCTGATACACACAGAGATGTCTCTTCTACCAGAAATAAGATTAAAGATGCAAAAGTGTCTCAAGAAGGCCACAGCAGCTGAAGCATTAAATCCTGGATTTGTAAGCAGTGACTTAATCCAAAGACTGCCAAGTGAAGTCACAGTGGTGGACCAAACAATTGAGGAAAGTACTCCTTAAAAGAGTCTCAAGATGAGCAAAAAAAGTGAAATGAGTGCTGAGTGACAGCAAGTAAATGTGAAGAACCTCTGGCATCTTACATGGATATCTTGAAACATCCTAATGTACATCAGAAACTTTGGATTTGAATTCTTTAAGTCCCTAGAAATCAAAGCTGTAATAATTAATAACCACATTTCATAATCAAGGCAAATAGCAGATGATAGATGATTCTTTTATATAGGAAAAGTGTCCCTCATTACATTTTTCCAAAGTCTTGCTTACCATTAACATTTTAGAACTACATCATATTTAAGATGCTTAAATCAAAGTGCTTAATATTCTAGACTGACAGGCTCATTAAGCTGAACAGTAGGATTGCTGTCATAGGCGCTTCAGGCACTTACAGTAGGAAATTTTCTATTTTTAATTCCAAATATTTAAAGGGAAATTTTTATTGTTAGAAATGTAACTGTATTTCTTGGTTGTGAGAGGCTTTAGTGTATGTTGGGCACCTCAACTTTGTTCTTACATTCTGAACTATTTAAGCAGAAAGAGTAGTGACAGCAACAGTTTTGGTGTAGTAGTTATCCATTTTTTTTAATCCATTCATAATCTCTAGCAATTCCTGTCTGTCAATATTAAAGAATCATAGGTGCTCAGATTGATACCATTGTATACAAACTCCCATTTGGTCTATATAATTTTAATGCACTAAAAGTGCCTACCAAATTTTATTCAATATTAAGAGCAAATTAATTTTGCAGAAAAAATATTTCTCTGAGGCCAGGTTTATCAATATCATGTAGAGGTGCTTCACAGTACTGAAAGCATCTGTGTGGAAGCCTCATTAGTGCTGCAAGTCAGTGTGAGTTAAGCTTCTAGCTGCTAGCTTCTTTTGAAGGTTCTTAACATGTACCTATCTAAACATCTTTATTCTGGCAGTGTATGGAAACTTCCCTCATCAAGATCATCCTTGATCTGGAGATATAGATAATAAATCAAAGACTTTTTAAAGGGAGTTTGGAGTGCTAAGTACTCTTCTTTCAGATCAAATAGTGCAAGTGCAACTCTTTGAGTAGTAAGATACCTGGTATTAAATAAGAATTAACACAGGATTCCTCAAGCAGCATGGCTAGGCTGGGTCAGAAACTGTGTTTTATGATTACTGGTGAAGAAAGCAAAGACAAAGGCCAAGAGACAGAGATTAAAAATGTAATGGATAAAATCTGACATAAACAGGAGCAGAAAGGCAATTCAGGAGAAAAGTAGGAACACAAAGGTAGCTTAGCAGACATCTGAGGAAAGAAATTATTTCTACTTTCATTACTTCCACAGAAAAGGAATCTCATACAGTCTTTGAAGAAATGAGGAAGGACTGAACCTGCTTCAGTGTCACCCACTAAAGAAAACCACAAAATGCATGTAGAGAAATTCACGTATTTGCCACATATTTTTCTTTCATATTTTCAATAAGGCAAGAAAAGAACACAGATTTTAGCAAATATTTTATCAGAATATCAGATGTCTACTCCTGTTACAACAGCAGCTGATAAAACCGTTTTGTTTTTTTCTGCTGTCTTCTCAGGAAGTATCATTATAAAGTCTGTTCAAAGGGTCTATTTGTAGACCAGTACCTTCACCATTTTTCCCTAATTATATAGAAGCCAAAATTGTAACACGAATAGCAGCTAAATCTCACTGCCACATTAAATCTCAGTGCCATGACAACATGTTCTTGTTCCTAAAACTGAGCTAGTTTTTTTCTGTCTCTTTCTCCCTTTCTTTGTTGAGATCCAGAGAGAGGAAGAGTTCAGCTGAATGACTCTACTGCTTTGGAGGTTTGACCATATGGTTTGCTGAAGACTACTAAGGAACTTCAAGATAAAAGATCCTACTATTTTCCTATTCTTGTCAAAATTTGTTTCCTTGAATATTGCATCTAAAAAGGGTAGTGGTGTCGCTTTCATTCATGCAAGCATGCAAAATTTTGTGGTTTTACTCCTGTGTATGATTTGGAGATGTTGCTGCCATTTCTCTTGTATCAGGTTTCTGAACTGAGATTCATAGCCACACCTGATTAATTTAGGTTCATTGAGCTTTTTTTTTTTTTTTTTTTTTTTTTTTTAATAAAAANCCCAGTTAATTTAGGTTTGTTTGGGTTTTTTTTTTTTTTTTTTTTTTTTTTTGCAATAAAAGCAGTCTAAAATTCCTCTAATTGGTGATCTGGATTTGTTTTTATGAGACACAGAGGCTGTAAAATTAAAAAAAAGGTTCTGTTAAAAAATCCATTGGCAATCTCAATAATATTGTTCTTTCTCCTTATTTTGGCTCTTTTTCCTCAGCGTAAGGTTTCATACTGAAGGCATTTCCTCCGAAAGTTAAAAAGTGAGGTCACTGAAATAAGTGTGATAAGATATTCTTTCTATCTGAAATTAGATACGTCTGTCTTATCTCCATGTTTGATTAATTCCACTGCAATAGAGTCATCTCTTGTTTTCATGTAAGCTCCTTTCAGCTTCCATTTAACTCCTTCCTTTTTAGTTTGCAGAAAAGATACATATTTTAGAAGAATAATCAAAACAAAGCAAGATTCAAATGGAGATATCTACACACTAAAAAACAAATTTCCAATTTTACTCTTGAAGAGGGACAGCTACCTGGTAAATCAGTTTTAATTTTACTTCTTGGTCTGCTCAAGGTGAAAATTGCTGACTGAGAAAATGTCTGTGTAATTTGATAATCACAGAATCATAGAACGGCCTGTGTTGGACGGGACCTTCAAAACCATCTCATTCCAACCCCCCTGCCAAGGGACACCTTCCACTGGACCAGGTCAGAGCTCCATCCAACCCGACCTTGAACATTCCAGAGATGGGGCATCCACAGCTTCTCTGGGAAACCTGTGCCAGGGCTTCACCACCCTCACAGGGAAGAATTTCTTCCTAATATCCAATGTAAAGTTTCCTTTGCTCATACTGAAGACATTGCCCCTTGTCCTTTCACTCAGGGTTCTTTAGAGAAGTCCCTCTCCAGCTCTCTTGTGGGGTCCCTTCAGGTACTGCGCAGGCTGCAATGAGGTCTCCCTGAAGCCTTCTCTGTTCCAGGCAGAACAACCCCAGTTCCCTCAGCCTTTCCTCACAGCAGAGCTGCTCCATCCCTCTGCTCCCCTTGGTGGCCTCCTCTGGGCTGGCTCCAGCAGCTCCCTGTCCTTGCTGTGCTGGGAGCCCAGAGCTGGATGCAGCACTGCAGGTGGGGTCTCAGCAGAGCGGGGCAGAGGGGCAGAATCCCCTCCCTGCCCTGCTGCCCACGGGGCTCTGGCTGCAGCCCAGCACACGGCGGGTTCCTGGGCTCCCAGAGCACACGGCTGGGCCATGTCCAGCCTCTCACCCACCAGCACCCCCAAGTCCTTCTCCCAGGGCTGCTCTGGATCTGTTCATCCCCCAGACTGAATTGGTACCAAAGGTTGCTCCAACCCTGGTGCAACACCTTGTATTTGATCCTCTTAGGTCCTAAAAGAAGTGAAGAGTTTACTTTTAACAGACACAACCTCTAAGACCACCAGATATGATTCATCTTGTTTTCAACAAGAAGCAACTACCTTGAGATAACTATGCACAATAACTCTTGGCTAGGACAGTCTGTATAAAGCAAAGAACTCATTTTATATTAACAAAATGCTATAAAGCATAAAACTTCTACCAGACTGCAGATAGCAGCCCTAAAATACATTTCAAAACTTCTTTTACTCCTATTTCATATTAAAAGGAAGATACATCATTGTTAAGCCATGTGTTACATCTCTACAAAAAACACTGGGGAAGTCCAAACATTGACTGTAATATGAATTAAAACATAGTCATCATGGAATCACAGAATTATAGAATATCCTGAGTTGGATAGAACCACAAGAAACATCAAAGTGCAATTCCTGGCCTCTCACAGGACAGCCCCAAGAGTCACACCATGTGCCCAAAAGCATTGCCCAGCCACTTCTTGAGCTCTGTCAGGCTTGGTGTTGTGACCATTTCCCTGAGGAGCCTGTTCCACTACCCAAACACCCTCTGGGTGTAGAACCTTTTCTTAATATCCAGTCTAAACCTCCCATGACACAGCTTCAGGCCATTGCCTTGGGTCCTGTCACTGGGCACCAGAGAGAAGGCTGTCCCTGATGTTCTAGACTGCGATGAGGTCTCATGAGGCAATGACAAAGGTTTGAACACAAATAATTTTCCTTTTTGCACCATTACTCTAATTGAATTTAAATTATTCCAAGTCATACTTCTAAATAAAAACTAAAATCTCCTCAAGAACATCTAGCCTAGTCTAAACATGTGAGACAAGTCTGCTTAGCAAGAAGGGAAAGTTGTGGGAAAATTGTGACTTGGGATTCAAAGTTTTGAATAGTACCTTCTAACTTCAGTGTGCTTTGTTCTCTATAATACATAAACATGAAAAATCCAGCTAAAAATAGATCTTACATTTCATAAATATATTATAATCTGACTATGGGATGGACCTGAAAAACAAAATTTGCATAGTCTGGCTTTGATTCATGGATAGAAGGAAAACTTTAATATTTAATGATCCTACGGCAACCTTTGAGAGGTTCCAAGGAGACCATGAATGAAAATGGAGTGTACTGTTAATATATCACTCACAGACAATGAAGAGATGTAATCTCTAATATATTGTCATTTTTGGGGTGTACATCTTATAAATTTGTGACAAACATACAAAGGTCCCAACATCAGAAATTAGTTACACGTTATTACTGGTGTTGTTATCCCCTCACTCTCTGCATACATATATGTATTTTAACAGAATTAACCACGGCTTAACTAAAAAGCACATGGCCATGGTAAAATAATAGTTACACCTTGCAAATTGATTTTGGATTTCCTGATTAATTTCTTTTAAAAGTTATTTGCTCAATTCCTTCATGGTCAGATGAACTGGAAGGGAAAAAAAGGGCACACCTTGGCTGTTTTCTGCCACGTACTTAAAAGGGTCATTCATTTTTCTTGTATAGTCCTATGACAAGTCAATTTTTTACAAAAGCTAGCCTGCTAAAAATGAAATGAAATTAAAATAGTAACCCAGTTGAAAGCAAAAGTAATGTTTTACCTGCATATTTTGAACTATTCCAAAGCTCCTCTACATCTTTAGCTGCCCCAGGCTGTCTGTCTGAAATGAGCAGAAATGAGCAGTGAAAATGATATTTTTAAGAAAGCTATGGTGATATGGGCAGATTTCATTAGAAGTGCACCTAATAGTTTTTGTTTTTTTTTTTTTAATTGCTTGTTCTTTTTGCTGTGTTTTCCAAGAACCCTGCAAAAAAGGTGTTCTCTGTGACCTAAAAAATAAGTTATAATGCATAAAAATATATATAAGAACTCACAAAAGTTGTTCCAAAGTATTGCTGCTGTCACATAATGTAGTAAATTCTAGTCATTATATCAGATACTCAAATTATTTTATTTTACATCTGTTGGATAATTATTTTCTGTTTCAGGATAGCTCTCAGAGCCTATGGATACTCACCCTTCACCATTCCCTAAATGGATTTAGGAGACTCTAAAGTGAAGTTCTTCACAGAAAGTAATCACTCTCTCACCCTCAATGGAGTTTTTCTTTTCTATATAAAAGATTGCTGCTCTAAAAATCAACATCAAAACTTTTTTTTTTTTAATAGCCACATATCATTTCTTAAGGGCAAAACACTTCCTTAGTATGGAGAAATTGCTCGGTGTCTACTAGGAATCAGTATGGTGCAGGCTCTGCTTGAAGTGATAAAGTAAATGAATGTAGACAACAACGAACTCATTTCTTTGTTGAAAGTGAATGCTAATGACATTTATCCTGCACTTCATGATAAATTCATTTAAAAGACCAAAATGCTGGGGGGAAAAACTCCTGCATTTTCAGAAATGGGCATAAACTGTCCTTTACTTGCTCAGTTACAAATTGCTGAGAGTAGCAGCAATACATATTTAAACTGTTCTTTAAATCCTTGTGTATGTCTGTTACATGTCTAAAAAGGTTTCTCATAAAAGGGTCCTGGCTTGCATTTGCAGACTGAAGAACAGTTAACAGTCCATGGTATATGAATAACTCATTTTACAAAAAAATATAGATTGGACAATGTATGTATTAATGCACAATGCAATGGTCTCATGCTCGGTGCTATTCAACCAAGAGTCTGTTTGTCTCTGTTTAGAATTCCTTTGTCACTTTGAGGGTGATGTTACATGTTATGAAGGAGCTGATTTGCCTTCTTACCATTACTGCAAGTGATGGATCTCCCTCCTCTTCCCCAGGCTTTTGTCTTCCCTGAACATGATCCTAATCACACAGTCCCCAGCTTTCTTTACCTAGCTCTAAGGCATGTATTTTTAGTCTGGATTATTTTTTTGCCAATTTAGCATGGCTGAACACATGCCTGCCCATGGGAAGCAGTGAATCAGTTCCTTGTTTTGCTTTGCTTTTGTGTGTGGCTTTTGCTCTCCCCATTCAACTGACTTTGTCTCAACCCAGGAGTTTTCTCACTTTTACTCTTCCAGTTCTCTCCTGGATCCTGCTGGTGATGGAGTGAGTGAGAAGCTGTGGGGGACTCAGTTGCTGGCTGGGGTTAAACCACGACAAGCACTTAAACTTGAGCCTAAGTTCACATTACCCTTTCCACCCTGAGCCTACCATCCACAGGACAATGAGCTGATTAACATCTTGTTAGTACAGAAAAAAAGTCTAGCAACATTTGTTTCCCCTTCCCAGCACTTAATTCCTCATAATTTCTCCCTTTCCTTCTTCTAGCTATACAGCCTTGCTTCCTCTCCTTCATTGAACAAGTATAAATCACTAAAATCAGAAGGGAAAAAATAAAAAGCAAGCAACTTCTGTTTCTTTATGCTTGGGTAAATTTTCTCTGATTTTAATGAATTAAGCAAGCTTGCAAATGGTAAAGAAAATTAGCAGCCAAGGGAAAGGGAAGATGGATTAGGATTTCTAGCCAAAGCTGCCCTGTAGAGCTGTCACTCACAAACACCTCAAAGCAGCCTCAGCTTCACCCCATCCTTATCCTGCTTTCTCCCTTCACTGGCATCAGTGTTTCTGTCTATGCACTATAAACAACTGATACAGCAATTTTTTTCCCTTGTGGGGCTTTTTGGTTTGTTGAGTTGGGGTTTTTCAGATTTTTTGGGGGTCTTTTTCCCTTTGCTTTAACTCAGATAAGCCTTTTCTTTATACTTTGGGTAAGAACTTTTGGTTTTTTTCAGAAAACTTATTTTTCCTCTACCTTCCATGTTATTCAATAAGTGCAATGAAAATGTATAATATCTACATTTTCTCTCAGTCAGAAACTTAAAAGATTTTATGAATTTCCTTTATTTTGCCTTTTTAAAACTCTTCCAGGATTAGAAGTATATAACAAGTTTTATATGTTGTGGTTTAATTTTATAACTGGCACGTTGAGAAAGACAGAGTAACAGAAAAAAAAAAAAAAAA
>VXAC01008835.1:883380-909194 GCA_013399225.1 Rhipidura dahli
AAAAGAAAAAAAAAAAAAAAAAAAAAAAAAGGAAAAATTAAATAAACTGGAGGATTTCTAGGATCATCCATTCCATTCTGCTGGGTACAGTTAAAAAGGCAAGAGAGGAGGGGAAATATTAATTTTTTAAAAAATGGCGGTGCTAATGTTCACTTGATAATCTTAGATTTTGTATTATAAATATGAATTCTTTAAAAAGTGTATGTGCATGGAAGAAAATCAATCAGCTTTTATTGCCTGTAGATGTTTTCAAGAATAGATGAGTTTTGGCAGGTGGAAGAAAGAATTAATGTTACCTAGCTCTGTGATCTGTGTAGTGGATAACAGTGGTTTTTTGGAGGAGGAAAAAAAGCATTGAACAGACACTTTGCTAGTAGTGAAACACAATTTAGCAGGAATGTGGTTTTAGATCCATGATAATACTGAGCTCCAGAGTAGGGTCCTTGAGATCCTGTGAAAAGAGGGAACAGCTTTGCCTGTGCTCCTGTAGTTTATCAGAATGACCTGAAATTCTTCTGTGGCGGTTCTAAGAAAACTACTAAATTAATAAATACCTCTTGCCTTCCTGTGCCAGCTCCTCTCCTTTTCAGGTTCCATTGTGCCTCATTTTTTCGCGATTCTTGTTGAGTTTGTTACTTTGTATATCTGAAAGCACTTCTGCATTAAAATGCCCTACAGAACTGATTTCTAAAAGGCAGTATTTACTTGAGATACTATTTTAAACATACCAGTGAGAGAATTATCGCAATTTTAAAATGCTAGTCTTTATTTTGAGGGCAGAAACTGTAAGAAACAACACACCAACCAAAAGTTGTTCATTAAGTGTGGCAGGTATGTGTACTCATCCCTCTTTCTTTGGAAGAAACTGCCCCTCTCCCACAAGGCATTTTTCCAGATTTTGATGGATAGAACACATTTCCTTAGAAGTCTTGTAAGCTGAATGAACAGGCACTTCTCTTCACTGCACAAATCACACATACACACACACAAAAAAAAGAAACTGAGGAAATCTGAGCTCATACTCTTGTATAAAGGCTGAGTCTGTTGTGCCTGCAGTGGTGGAGGTAACAGGTAATTCTTTGTTGGCAATGCTTGTAACCTATTGCGGGAGATAAGAGGTTTGGTCACCGCTTGAAAAATTATGTGAGATACAAGCAGCAAAAGGTAATGTTCTGGAATTTGTTTGGATTACTTTACTGGCATATTATCAGAAGTGCCACAAACCTCCTATTGCAGGTTTACCCCCTGTAATGGGAGTAGAGAGTGTGACCCTGAACACTGGCAATTCCTGGCTGCAGAACAATCTCTTGCCTCCATGGAGAATATCAGAGGGTCAGTCCCACTTCTGTAATGAATTCCCAGAACTGGCATGGCATATGACTAACCCTCCATCTAAAAATGAGAAAGAGAACTTCAAAAAAGTTAGTCCTAGAACAGAGGTGATCTTACTAGAACTAGGTGATCTTACCAACTTTTTCTATTATTTCAGCTATGCATTTATAGACATATTTCAGTAAAAGCTGAATTTTTAGTATTACTGATATGAATGACAATACTACCTATTAAAAGCCACTAAGTGCAGTATGACAAGTCAAACCATTTACATCTCATGCATAATAAGCTATTTATTGACTTATTTAGAAAGCAATACTAGGTGTAGACCACTTGATACGTTTGGTTGCACCATGTATGGTGTCAAGATGGTGTTAAAAACATCCAAAACACAGAAAGGATTCCTTTCCATTTTTTCACAGTATTAAAAAAGAACAGTCAAAGCAAAGACATAAGATTGTTTGAATTAGGTTGATTTCTGGTTTCAAAAATAGTTTTTGGTTTTTATCTCCAAACTCCATACAGCTTTTTGAAATAAAAGAGCTGTAGTTTTTGGGTAATAACACTACATATGGTTAACTACATATGCAAGGCTGGAAGCTGAGAGCTGAGATGTGGAAGTAAAGTGAGAGGAAAACGAATGAGACATCAGCTATGCATTCAATAGGCTTTTCAGGCAACATGTTTGGATAAAGAGAACAATACTGCCATACACTGAGTTATTATTTGTTTCATGACACCAAGGCAAGGATTCAGGCAACTGTTCACTATTACAACCTGTCCTGTGTAATACACTTCCAGAAGAGGAGCTTTTGCTAATATTTGTCAGTATATTTGAAGAATCTGGTAAGTTGCCTGGATTTAATTTGTTGGGCACTAATACATGCCTGGTGTGTCTGTCTGCCTATTGTTGACCTGTACCAACAGCCTTGCAAAGACTTACTGTGCACCTGTGTTTTTTAACACCCTCCCTCTAACTGAACTTGTTGGGTTCAATGCCAATTACTAGATTTTTATGACATTTCTTCCACTATCAAGATGCTGTCAGATATGCTAATACTTTTGATCATTTCACATCTTTGTCAAAGCCATACTATCAGTACCATTGTACTTTAACCAAACAAATTAAGCAATTAAAAATGTTTTTACATTAAAAATGTCCAGTTATGTTAGACCATTTTCATTTTAATTATTTTTTTACATAATTTTTCATTATGTACCACCTAATAGCATAATACTTCACACATATAATGCCTTAGGTGGTCCATGTGATCAATTCTTATATTTAAACAAAAACAGTTAAACTGTACAAATCACAGCATTGCAGAAGGAGGAAATTACGGAGGAGTTGGGGTTTTTTTTCTATAAGTGGCCTGAGAATCACAACATTAGTGGCATGATCCCTCATGAAGATCATGGATGCTTGGAAAGATACAGAAGGAAAGATCACAGCACTGTTTCATCTTTTGTCAGTTAGGCTTTAGCTTCTGCATTCCTTAGGAATGATTCAGTGGAGACTTGCCAAATAGTCTTCCCTTTTTTCAGGGAATAATTTAGCAAACTTCAATAGAAAGACTCTAATAAAGACGTAAGTATTAGTATTCATTTATAAATCTTCGTTCATAAGAGCTGAGGAAAAGCTGTTGTGGTTGGCTTCTACTCCATACCCAAAAGTGTATGTTATTCCCCACTGTTTAGAACTGAGATTGAATGTTCTTCTATGGGACATCTCATCAGATCAGAAAAAAAAAAAAAAATCACAGAAATTGAAATCATACAAAAATCATGGGTATTGAAGGATGCATAATAACTGGTTCATTACAGGAAATCAGAACAGACAATGTTATTTGGGCTTCAGTCCTTGAGTTTATGGAAGAGTCTCATTAGTTGAAAGGAAATTTGAACTGTGTTATTCCACTTCACACAGGAAGTTTTAATTAGCTATATCAGCTGCTTAGAATATATCTTGATTGCAAATATGTACAATCTCACATTTTTTTCCTGCTGTATCTCCTGAAAAGTCCAAGTGAAAGCAGTAGGTCTGCTATGGAACAAATCTCAGCCACTGTGATCTTGCCTCTTGCACATGGGCACAGTGATCCCAAGCCTGTAGTGGAGCTCTCTGAGTGTTGGAAACGGGAGTCATCAAGACAAGTTCACAGGAAGAGGAGAAAGAAGAGGATTCTGTTTCTGTGGTCAACAATTTCCATACCACATTTCTGATGAAAAGAGAAAGTAAAAGCTCACATTATGGAATTTATTTGCTTCTTGTGTTAATTGTTGTGCTGGTTTCATGTATTTCACTACATTTATAAAAGAGAACAGAAATATCACAGTAATTAGTTCAGTCCACTAATTCACTTCCTTATCAATATGTACTTACAACAGACTTTTAAGACTTGTGTGTCAAAGTCTAATTCCCTTACTCAAACTAAATACCACAATTTCAACATGAGTAAAATTAGAGGAATCTGGCAGTAACAGATATACCAGACCCTATTTAATACTAGCTAAAATGGTGCTTATGTCTTAACTCTATTTTGTAATGAAAAGCTCTATAATCATCACATTTGTTTATCAGTACCCTGGGAATGCCTTTTCACTGGTTCCATTTGTGATACACCATACTGAAAAACAGTATATTTCATCCACACCTCTAGAATTATGTTTATGATCAGAAATTGCTTTTAGATTCTGGGTGAAAAAAGTGTTCTTGAAGGCTTTCATTGAGTTGCTGGATTGTTTCAGTGAGTTCAGTGAGGTCATGAATCATGTGAACTTGTCTGCCACGATTTGCAATTCTTTTATTTAAGATCAGAATTCCACTGTGGTTTGAAACACATTCATTGTAATGATCACAAAACTATTTTTAATATTTATGGAATGGTACTGCAGATCCCACTATAAATTCAGAGCATATGTTTACCAGTGACAAGAAACAGAGGAATGTGCTAAATTTTATGAACTGTTAATGAGTCAATAAATTGACTGTTTTGCAGCCAAAACCCTGTTACTACTGACATTGTCCAACATTCCAATCTGGATTTCTTATGGAGAAAGAAGTTCTGTTCCAAATTTTGGTCTCATTTCTTTCTTTATTTTTCTTCATACTAGGGTCTTGTGTCTCAAGAAGAAATAGACAGCTGAACAAGAACCCCAAGGTATGTTTATCACTATTGTAGAGACAGGAAGTTAGGAGAATGTAAGCCGATTCAGCATCACTTATTTAATATCACAATCACATCACATAATCCCCTTCATAAACTTTACAAGCTCCATTTTAGGTGTATTTGGACTGTAATTTCCCCTAAATTTCAGAGTTCTAATGTTTAGAGATATTCCTCCTATACTGCCAGCCATATAAAAATATGCATGAGCTCTCCCAATCTTTAAAGACCTTAAACAGCTCTTTACTCTCTTTTGAGTTTTACCCCTGATACTTAGTTCTTTGGTACTTCTCACTGCAGTTTGCTGTTTATCCAGTTCCTCATCTATTCACAAGTTTTTTGTTTGCTAACTTTGAATTTCTCTAATTAAGCATTTTTAATCTGAAATTAATTAATTCCATTACAACCAAATTCCTATCTCCTCAGTTAAAGCCAGGATTCTTTTAGGTACCAGTAGGATGAGCACAGCTAGCGGCCCATGAAGGCCTGGAAATAAAGATCTATATAAGTAGATTTAATGGGATGATAGAAATGTGAGAGGAGATACGAGATGACAAATATAAAGTGCTGCTGTAATATTCTGTTTTTTAATCCTTTTCTATAACTGCTATAAACAGAATAATGACTTTAATTCTGTTTCCAAAATTCAACCAGTTACAAGCAGTGCTATCAGAACTATACCAGCCATAGTGCTGCCTATTCCTCTGGCAATAGGAGCCATTTGGAAAAGCTAATACAGCTTTTCAATTTTACTTGGATTTCCTTGTGTTCTGTTTCTTTCAGGCCACTTTCCAGCAGCCCATCCACTGTATTTTTTAAATGCATCTAAAGCATTGCTCTAGCACTGCTGCATGCTTTTCAGAGAATTCAGCACTGTCCCATTGCAACATTTGTCATTAAGTTAAGATGCTTGACCAAGGAGCTAATCTTCTCACTGCCATTTAAATCCACCAGTCACAAAGATATTTCCAATATGTTCCTAATTAATTGCATCATATACTTTTATGTCAGCTGCACACTAAAGGCATGTTAGCCAGCATATTCCTTATGATCCAATTGTGTGACTTACAGCTAAGTGTCACTGAATAGAGAGACATATTTACAGTGTAGTTGGATAAAATCTAAAACGTGTAGAACATGCATGGTGCAAAAACACAGGAAAATATGGAGTTCTCAATCCAAAAAGAATATTCTACTCTAAGAGAGAAAGTGCAACTGGAAAAGTGGAAGATAAAAATAAAAGAAGAAAACCATCCAGAAAACCATATGCTTCTCGAAAAGGTAAGTTTTTAGCTTATAGTAGAAAATATGAAGATTCACCTGTCTGCACAAACCTATTTATCTCACCTTTGCTGTGGCAAAAAGACATTACAATCTTTCTCTTTACCACTTCATAGGACAATTCCCAGCTTATAGACATAGAAATTTCCAAACCTGCCTTAAGGTACTGGATAGAGTGTTAGGAATTTATTTTGATCCGTCACACTAGGAGAGCACAGAGGCATACATTAAGTAAAATAAATACTATTTCAGTACGAATCAGGAAGTTAAAACATTTTATTGGCCCTGGATCAGAGAGATAAAAGAGAATTGTACCAACCAAAAAACGGTGAAGACGCCAAAACTGACAGGAACATGTCAAATGAGGTGGTGAAACAGTGCATGACCTTCTGGGGCAGAAGTTAACTCTTGAAACGATCTGCAGCCCATAAACAAGCAGCACCTCACACAATGATCATGCCAGTGGTTCAAATTATTCTACTGGCATTCACTTTTGTATAAACTGAACAATTAAATGGCAACAGCTTGGGATGCTACGATTCAATGAGAAATGATTTACATCACTTTCACGATCATATGCCAAGGCCATCTGCCTTGTATCCAGACTGGCCACAAAACTGCCTGAGTTAAAGTTATGACTCATATCACTGAATCTACTGGACCAGCAGTTGTCTTTTAATTGCTAGAGGGAGGAAAGTTCCCTCTCACCTCTATGAGCTTTGTTTGAATGTAGAGACTATTTATGTTTAAAGTACAGACTAGAACAAGAGGAGTAGACAATATTGCTAATGACTTTTTATTTATTCCCTGTTTTATCCAGCTTTTCCTTCTTATTCTGGTTAGGGAAGGGCATATGTACACATACCTCATGTGTTACATTAATCAACATCTCCATAGCAAGGACAAGCCAACATGAGCAACCTGATCTACTAGTGAAAAATTCCTTTGCCCATGGCAGAGGGGTTGCACTAGATGATCTCTGAAGGTGCCTTCTAATTCAAACTTTTCAATGATATTTTAAAATTCAGTCAAATTAATACATTTGCTGAGCAGACCACCATTCCCCCAGGGCAAAGATATATTTTCCAAGACAAGAAAAACTGTAGATGAACAGAATATAATGCTCAGGTTTTTGTTATGAGAGTGGTTTGCAATTTAGAGCAGTTAAATAGGTAGGTTTTTAAGTTGCCACTCACTAAATGTTGCAGTTGCACTCCATTGTGAAAACTCCACTAGGAGCCTGATGGCAGCAGGTGCTGAAGTACCATTGCTTGATTTTCAATATCTCTCACACTGGAGGGAAGAACCTTATTTTTAGACTGCAACAAATGATCATGCACCAGTCTTCTAAGAGTTAAACTTCTAAATTCCTTTTAACATGTGGTATTTGATATTAAAATCTACATTTGCACTTCAGAGCGGCAAATTGTTGGTTGTAAGTCTAATGTTTCTCAAATAAAAATGGCATTTATTTGGTGGTCGTGCCTGGTTGGGTTTCTTTTCTTAAGAAGGTGCTAAATTTACTTTCTTAGAAATCAATCAGTTGTGATATCTTATTGTGAATCTTATTTTATATAAGTGCTCAGTGTCTAATAAAAAACTGGCCACCTAACATTAATCTTCTACTAAAAGTACAGGAGAAGCCAGAAAGATGACAGATTTCATGATTCCTCGCTTAGATTTAATTTATTTGCAAGCCAGAATTGGCAGAAAAATAAAAGGTAGTGCACTGTTGGAGAGCAGACTGTCTGTAATAAATACTGCAAAGCTCTGCTTTGAGGACACTGGTGAATACATTTCTCCTGAGGGTTAAAATTAGCATCCATGGTGGCTAACACCAAGATGTAATCCTGTCCCCACTGACATCAAAGGAAGCTTTTCTCTTAATTTCAGTAGAGCCAGAATTTCTTCTGACGGGTCCTGCAGCAATGGCAGGAAAATATTTCCTACTGAGCAAGCAAGACAATAATTTCAGTAGTAAAATGGATTTGCACTCATTGTGTTTATCTTCTCCTAATGCTTTTAGTTCATTGAAAAGGCTTAAGCCAGGAATTTACCGTGCTAAACTTAAGAAAAAAAATTGTGAATGATGGCAATTGAAAAGTAATTTATTTTCAGGTTTCGATTGCAATGTTGGCTTTGGGAAAAATTCCACAAATACCATTCTATATGCATCCTGTCCATCTCTTCTTAACATACAAATGAAAAGATTATGTAAGAGCTTCTGTTTAATCTCTTCCACTGTCTGTTAAACATTCCACAAAAAGAAGCCATTTTTCTTGAAACAAGGAGGTTATTGACCCAGATGGCATAAACCTCACATCTACAATGTCAACAGAAAAAATTACTGCTGAAGACTTGAAAGTACTATTTGCCCATGTAAATTCAAAGGCATGGCCCCTTTTTATCTGTATGTTTTTCATGTTCACTGCTATGTGAAAGTCCGATTAAAAGCTTTTCAAAATAACCTGAGTGTGTAATTAGGGGGCACACAACTCCCATCCTGAGGTTAATATCCTCACAAACATGCAAAGTGCAAATCTAGAAGAGAACCAATCTGTTTCATAATTCAGCTGCAGTGTCTCTCCCCTGCACTTAAAGGCTTACAGTGTTTTACAGAATGATACACTCATTGTTGGTTTATCAACTTAGAGAATGAGTAGTTGTTGAGATATTCATGTTACACATACTAATAGGCTAGTATTAATATTAATAAGTTGCCATGTTCATTTTCACCTAGATTTGAAGACTAATATTTCACCCAAAAGTCAAGGGAATTTTTTTTCTCCCTTAAGAGTACAGACAGCCTTGTGCTATGATGTAAAAAGATGTTTGTATACAGTCCCTTTCAGTAAGTCATGAAGCAAATTATAGTTCTAAAGAAATTAACAGACATTAAGATGCCTCAGAAGTGATGGGTGTGAATCCTGTGGAAACAATTTGAGGAAAAAGACTGCTCCTGAAAAGACTCACAAAGGGAAATACCAAATATTGACAGGATCTGAATAACCTATGCATATTCACAATAAAGGCAGTATTCAAGGAGGCAATTCTTCATTACTTTTTAACTGAAAAAATAAAGATGAATAGCTCCATCAAAATTGTCTGCAGTCATGAAATGGCAACATTAAATAGATCTAAGTTCTGGCTGAAAGGAATAGGTACGTAGCTTTGATAGCTGCATTTATGTCCACAAGATGTAAGGACTTAAACCTCTCCTCAGCATGTAGTCATGAATACTCATTTTACAAGTGCAGAAAAAGGTTAGTGTGAAAAATAAGATTCACACAATGACCTGTACTGAACCATGAAAGATGGGACTGTGTCTTCAGATCATTTGGCATCAGATCATTTAATGTCATTTAGCTGCCTCTGCACTTTTCTGTACTTCCTTTTCTATCAGCCTGATCACAATATTTGTGTGTTTACAGAAGGTTTCTTCAATCTAATTTATTCTTACTATCTCTCACAATTAATTCTCTGCTTAAAACATCAAAGGCTTTAAAAAACAATGAATTTCTATACACTCTAAAAGGAAAGTACAACGTATCCCACTGAGGAAGATGTAACAATAAGCAAAGGCAAACATAAAATTATATTTTAAAAGTTATATTTAAAAAAACCCAGAAAGGTAAATGGGAAGGAGACATGCTGAGCTTGCTGCACAGAAGCAAGAAGGAAGAGTATCTTGGTATAAGTATTTTCTGTACTGTTACTTCTCCCCAATAACTTTACAAGTTAAGTAGTTTATGTTAGAGTTTCCTTTTTTTTTTTTTTTTTCCTTTTGGAGGGATGGGGGTAGTGTTTCTTTATGTGCTTGTCATTTATTTTAACTTCTATAAGTGATTGGCATGCATTTATGAGAAAGAGAAAGAAATGGCAGTCGGTGATACACATTTTGAACTCGGAGGTGGTGAGTTCAGTTAGCAATAATAAATAATATGCTATTTCAGTAAGAAGATATGGCAGAAGAGACAAATAATTCTGCCAGAGAGATCAAAACCCTTCCATCATGTTTATTCTGCTTTGTCTTTCCCAAACAGAGGTATCGAGTTTTCCATTATGCTGATGGAGTTGGAGAGATTCTGTTAGAAGTGGGTTTTCTGGGAGAGCATCCAAGACTTGAAAGTGAACCAGTGGATCAGAGGGTGCTCCCTGGGTGTTGCAGTAGGTGAGCTGCTGGAGCTGATTGTGCAGCTCCTGCCTTATCAGCCACAGGTAGGAGCGGAGCAGGAGTGTAGTGGGAGAAGCAGCACATTATTAAAAGCTCTGTCTCAAAAAAATGGGAGCAATCAGAAAAGATACACTTCACAATGGGATTCAAGGTGAGCTTTGGGGTCTCTCCTGCGAGAGAGGGGAGTAAAAGCTGCTCCCCTCTGCCTTAACTTGTACAAAATACTCTTCCCAACTGCTCAAAGCAGTGATATGACACTGACAGGGAAGTCTCACTGCAGGCACATGAAGGAAGACTTTGTTGTGCCACTGATAAGGAAGCAAATGACAAGGAAAAAGTGAAGATCTGCCTGAAGGCAAGAAAGTCATATCACCACTAATGAAATAGTTCAATCAAGAGGAAAAGGCAGACAAAACCTGGCTCCCTTCCTGCCCTTTGTCCTGTTACTCTGGGTGCAGGAGCAATGTTTATCAAAAGGAATAGTATAAATAATTCTATGAACACATGTTCTTCATAAGTGGCAAAGATCTCTAGAGGACAGTGCATTAAATTGTGGATATTATCTATCCAAACCAAAAATCAGAAAAGCATGAAATTAGTAATTGACTCAATTTACCTCATTTATTAGCAGCCTAGACCTCTGTTTGAATTAATATTGCCCAATGGAATTTCAAGTGGTAGTGACATGGCGTAGCATGACACAAATTAATGCCTGTTCCCCGCACTGTACTGCAAACCACCCATATCTCCAATTAGGTTGTTCTAATCTAATCTTCATGCTTTCACCACTCCTACTGACAATAAAATATGACTGTTTCACCCTTCCTTCCCTGATGCCAGACTTATTTTACCAAGTAGCTGATTCTCCTAATGGCATTTGCATAGAGGGCACTGACTGCATTCTCTTTCTGACTGTCTGTCTTGGGGTGACTTTATGATGCATATCCCATCTCGCAGTCTATGCCCAAAAATTAATTTTTGTGCGGTTCTGTGCCTTTCAACTGAGCCTGAGAAGGGGGAGAGGAAAAAAACTGAGCAAACTTTTCAAAGCAGTTGTTCAAGGACACAGAATCACACTCCTCTGTGTCCTGCTGTGGTAGCAAGAGTGGAGGAAGCACTTTGCTGCTTTTCAGCCAGCTTTGGGCTCCTTTTCTCCAGAGGGAGATGGAGAGTTGAACTTTTGTTTTTCCTGGGATTTTGGTTTTTTCCCCCTTCTTCTTCTCTTCTGGACCATTTCAACAACATCAGAACACACCGGGAGAACTTGCTTTCGAGGCCCAGAGGTGAGCCCACACTGACCCAGCTCTGAGGAGGAGGAGAGAGACCCCACCTACAGAAGGACTTTGAAATCTTCCCAGGTTTCTCTCTGCAGGGAGAAATTTTATTATTTAGCATCATTATCCTTTTCTGTGTGCTTGTTAAATAAATAGTTTTCATCTCTTTCACTTTCCTCCAAGGAAAATTTCTTTTTTCCCGAACCTAGTGGGGCAGGGATGGCTGTAACTTGCCTTCCCTCAGAGGATATTCTCCTCCAAATTTGGCCAAACCAGCACACTATCATACACATGTGGGCCGTACTGTGGAGCACATCGAGTCACAACTAAAATTGACATTTTGTACACAAGGTACACTAATGGCCTCAACAGACATCTGACTGTAACACTGCCTATCCTTTTACAAAATGAATGATATAATTTAATGCTTCTTACTTATCTACTCTTTTTCCCAACCAATAGTGGGGTTTGTAATTTTTCTTCCTAACTAGCTTAAAATGGAAGTTTTTTTGTTTCTTGGTATGAATTAACCTTGACAATGTACTAGATACTTAAAAAGCATTTTGACTGCTGCCTGTAAACAGGGCCTGATCCACAGGAAAAAACAGGAAGCTTTTTGTTGATGCTGAGGGGTGTTTAAGTCCCTAGAAATGTCCAAATACTGGTGTCGTTGTATTCCTGTTACATGCAGCATTTCAAAATAAATCATTGAAAGGGATGAAATAAAGTGAAGCAAGGCTTTTTTAAAATTTTATTTTAGAAGAAAGGATTGCAATAGCAATCGTGACCTTAGCATTGGGAATTTCCTGGGGATTTAATAACCAGCCAGGGGGTAATGGCCCTTGGCTTTGCCTCAGGCCATCAGCTCTCCCAGCTGGTTATTAATCCCTAGAAAATGCTCTGTATGTCAATTATTAATGTCTTAAGTTTCGTGTAGGCAAATTCTTGCTTTATTCCACAATTTTTAAACAAATAGGAGTACAGACTCAAAATCATGTAAAGTGCAACATTGAAAAAAATAGTGGCAAAATATATTTTTATATTGCTAAATAAACTCACAATATTTTATATTTAAACTGAATTCACTCATGGCGGCTCTATTTAATCCAGCCAGCTTTTGATCAGGCCCAAGAAATACTTCTATTACGACAGATTTTATAATGCCATAATTGAAATTTCTTGCATACATATATCCTACAGTGGTAGAAGTGATTTCCAGTTAATGTGTTTCCTTCAGGATTCAGTGTTTTTTCTTTCTTTTCTCCCCAGCACTGAATTTTGATAATGATCTTATCCTCAGAATGAAGAAACCCACCAGCAAGACTATCATACCTATGACTACATAAACCTTTTTTTTGCCCCTTTAAGAGAATGAGTTTGGAACTCAGTTCTGAAAAAAAAAACAATGGAAGGAAATAGAGGTGAATTTAATGTACCAGTTCTGAATCAGATTTAAGCCTTGCTATATGGAGAAAAAGGATCTTTCAGGAAGACTATAGGTTATTGATTGAACTGCTTTACATTAACATGAAAAGCTTCTAGTAACACAGGAAGAAAGTAGTAAAAAAGAGGAAAGGTGCATTTTTATGTGATATAATGATCTTTCCATCTTGTGTGGCTTCAAAATAAGTTGATCTATGATTGCAATTGATTACTTGCTTATTTTGTTATAAAATTGAAGATGATAGTTTGGCGAAATAAGGAGTCATACTTTACATTTTATTTTACAGTGTAATACCTGAGGGTTTTATAGCATCGGTTCCATTTCCTATCTCCAGAATATTTACTGTGTACTTTTTATAATTAAGCAATGAGATGAGACAAGCAATACACTTCTGTAAGATTACAACATGCCTCTGGCAGTGTTATATGGGACAAGGTCATATCTAGAATTACTTTAATCACCCAAGTATAATAATTGCTTGGAAATACACTCCCCACAGTGTCTTATTGCTAATAGAATTATAGCTGAGTCATACAATGCGAGCTATAGTTAAGCCTGGATGAGTAATTCTAATGTAAAGGCTCTTTTTTTTCAGCTGCTTGCAACTTTCAAGCATTGGTCTTTTAGTCTTACCTTTGGCTGGTAGACTCTTTGTGGTGTTGAAGTGTTCAAAGTCACCTCACTGTATTCGTTTTTATTGATAATGACACCCATTATTTGAAAAAAAACCAAAAAACTAATTAAATTTAGTACAGAAACATTTTTGATGGCTTGGTAGGGAAAAAGAATAGGCAAAACAGTAAGTCTAAACCACCTGATCCCAAAGCCAAGGAGAATTCATGGGCATCACAGAGACTTCCCCAAACCTCCATTTCCTCTATCTACAGACTGTCATCCTGCTGCTGAGATCCTGCCAAAAGTGCCTTTTATTGCTGCAGCCGGACCAACTTTGTCCAAGTGTAACTTAAGAGTCAGCTCCTCCCAACAGGAAGAGCCAAGGAGAAAATAGTGGCAAAATAAAGACACTGGCATCGTGACAACATGGCTTACATTTCTGGGAAAAAAAACCAAACAAACAAACAAACAAAAAAAAAAACAGTTTACATCTGCTTAACATTGATGCACACAACTCCCTACAAGCCAAGAGCCACAGCTTCTCAGATTTGGATAACTCAAGTCTGAAGAAATGTTGCTGAGGTTTTGAAATACGAGGTTATGAAGAGAAAATGATCACCCACGCACAGGTATGAGAAAATTAATCTCTTTTAGAGCAAAAGACAATAACTGCTTAGAAGTGTTGCAGTGACATTTCTGGTCATGAGGACATAGAGTAGGTGAAGCCTACACTACAAAGTGACCAAGGCAGAGGATGAAAATTAAAATCCTCTATTAAAGAAAGGATAAATTATAAAAACTAATCTGACCATCCATGGAAAAAAAAAAATAACACCATCCCAACCAAAAAAGTCTCTCTTTTCTAAATAGTAAATAGGTACAATAATAAAAGTAGTATTGTCTGATTAGTATAAAACCAATTACGTGAGACATGTCAGTTATGATTGTAGCAGAGGAACTACCAGGTGTGCTGTACATTTGAAGGAAAACCCTGGCATCTTTGGCTAAGTCATAGACCACTCATCTTAATGCATTTTTGCCTTAAATCTGTGTTTCACCAAGGATGACGAGATCACAGACTATGAGATGGTCAAAAAATAGCCAAGTAACTCAGTGGCAACTCCAGCACCAGCAGCACTGCACACAGTGATATCCCAGAGATACCCTTAGGAGAAAGTGTGGAAATTACCAATAGATAAAGGTTCTGGGATTTTTTTTACTCTCTTTACCAAAAACTCCTGTTTATATCTTCATTATCTATGACTTCCTTTTGAAGAAGCTCCTATGAGGTGAGAAAGAGGCCAGTATGGTATTTTATTGTCTAGCTAATCTTTATATCATAATCTTAATGCTCCAGCTATTCTTGTCAAGTAGAATTATTATTTCTCCTACTTTAACTTCAAAGGGTTTTTCTTTTATATGCCTGTAATGAAGGGAACATAGTCACATACTTGGAAATTTTACATGTCAAAATCTATTATATTTTGCATTTTCGCAGGACACAATTAGATTCAAACCACTGAGCTGGTTGAATACAGATAACCTGCACTTCTGTAGCATTATATATATTTGAGAACATTTCCTGAGGTATTTATATCATGTTGAGTTCTCGTGCCTGTATTCCATTCTGTGAGGAAGGAACTACTATTGTCCCTATTTTGCAGGTAGTGATATCGGAGAGTTTATGATTTGATCAAGAAGAAGTAATCAAATTTAGGCCTCCTAATTCCCAACAGCTATTCTTTTCCACACTCATTCAGCCTCATTTAATACTGCTTAAAGGTGTGGGACAGATAGATGATGTGAATATGGAGGACAGAAAAGCAATTTTATATTTACCAGCAGGAGTTAAAGTTCATCTGGAAACTTTTTTAAATCAGGTATTTAGGGAGAGATCATGAACTTGGAGAAAAATGATAAGAATGATCATGAATCTGGAAGACATGTCAAGATTGAAAAGGTGTGAGATTGTTTACTGCTGAGGAAAGAGGAATAACAGCTGTCACAGTAATCGTGTATGGAATAATGATGACACAAAGTTTCTCACATGCTAGCACGAGAATAAAAAAGCAAAACAAAAAATGCTTTTTCATAAAGACATTATCTGGCTGAAGAACTGATTACTGCTGACATCAGGAATACAAGATTCAGAGACATCTCTAAAGAAACTATTTTGTTATGATAAATTTTCGTAATAAAAATGTGGAAATAAATTACACTTCTGGGTTTAAAACAACCTTTAAGTATAAGCGATCAGTGCCAGATTATCCTACACAAGCCATCTGTTAGGTTATTATAATCTTCCTTAAAAGCATTTTACATAGGGTATTGCCAGAAGAGAAGGAGCTTGGATGTGAGCCAGTATTCCTATTCCTATTCCTACACTCTCGTGCAGGGCTGTCTGAAGAAGTGAAGCTGTCTCTTCTTACCATGGACCCCTAGAGAACACTACCACACATTTCTGGGAGAGATTAAATTCCTGGGAAGACACCGTGTTCCTAAAATAGTAGCAGAATGTAGAAGCCCCATTTGTGAAAGTAAACAGAACCATCTACAAGGATGGATCTGTAAGGATCACCTTAGGAAAGGTCACCATTTGAGCAATGCAAACTTGTTTTAAAGGGAATTGATAAATACAAGAAATATGATCTATCCTAGCTGAAAATAAAACTCATCCATTCCAGGTTCTCTTTCCTTATACCTTAGCACAGTATAGAAATACTGTGATTGACAATATCTAGGGATACCATCTCAAACTTTTCACAGATATTTCCTTAGAATTAAACAAATTGAATTTTGCTGACATCTATGGAAACACACCAGCCTTAGGCAGCAGGGCTTGTTGCTTCTCATGGGTTTAAAATTATTTAAAGAAGCAAATAAACATCATAAAGAGGCAACAGGGTGAAGCCTAAGGTGTACACATCAGCAAACAACTGGGTTGTTATTTTCTTCCCTGGATCAGAAATATTAGGTTTAAATATTACCATCGCTGTACCTCAGCATATGTTATTTAGAGTAGCCTCACACAGGTATGACCACAAATCTTTATAGAACAGCAAAGGCATGATCATAAACCAAAATAATCCCTGGGAGTAGCATAACATAAGCAGCAATCCTGAGTGATCTGTAGGATATACTGCTATTATAAGATCATCCATTACAGGCTTGGTTCTCTCCCTTTCTAGGTAACAGTTTCTTTTATGCCACCTTTTCAAACTGAAAAAAAAAAGGAAGTTTAGAGCGCAATTCTGTAAAGCCCCTGCATGGTAAGTAAGTCCTCAGAACTACACTCCTCAAATACAAGCAAGAAAATGCCATGTGCTAATGGGCTTTGCAAGCGGTGATTTAGGATGACTGCTTCAGAAAAAAGTGTTCTTGTCTAACAGCCATCACCCTCTCCTTGTTGTGGTTATCTGCCCCATTCACTTCATTCCAGACACTTTATTCCATTCCATTCATCTGCCTGAGAAAATAACTAGCAGAAAGAAGGCAAAGCATGCAGATGATACAAAATTATTCATCATGGTCAAAAATTATAAAACACCTCCTGAAGAGTCCAGAAAGATCAAATGCATTTAGGGAGTGACAGTTTAAATAGCAATTACAATTCACTATCAATAAATATGAATGAAGGCTAATAAAAAGCCCCAAACATACACAATGCTGGATTTGATTTAGCTGTTACCCATAGCAGTCAGGATGGCAAACAGATTGTTGGGAGTTGTTGGGAAAGGAGTCTGGGTATAAACAGAGACATATTAAACTGCTTGTAGATCTTTGGTGTACCCACACTGTAATTACTGTATGCAGTTTCTGGCTATGCTGTCTGAAAAAATCATATGGTCCAAGTAATAAAAACATAGAAGGCTGACAAGTGTGAGCAGGGGGTGCAGAACAAGCTCTGCAAAGAAAAAAGACTTGATAGTCTCCAATGAATAAAGGGGCAACTGGAAGGGTATTTGAAGTTAAGGAAAAGGAAGTCATAAATTGTGTGAAGCTGATCAGTCAAGAAGCATTACTCACGATGCAAAAATTGAGGCCAGCTTAAAAAAATGAGATAATAGTTTTAAAGCAAATTAAAGAAAACTTTTTTTTTTTTTTTTTTGCACAGCACTGTCAAACTTATGGCCTTATAATATTCAAAATGCAAAAAATACAACACACTTAGATGAATTAATCAAGAAAAGATAAACTAATGGCACTTAAACATGACTACCTGGATTATGATCCAAAGTAGGAAGTTGTGATGTTGCTGGACTGGGAGGGTGTGCTAGCAAAAGATGCAATTACGACTTAATTTTAAAGTCTCTCTGGAAGTACCTTGATTAGTTACTGGAGAGATGGGACACTGGGCTAAACAAGTCTGCTCACTGAGAGAGAAGTTGGACTGAATGCCCTATTCCTATTTTCTTAATATTCAATACCTGCAGACTCACAGTTCTAAGTTAATATTGTCATAATGTTTTAAATAATTGTTTACTTTATTATCCTCATGAATTGTTATAAAATATTAATTTTGCCTTTTTCTAAGTGGGCTGTATATAACTCACAATAGCATCCAAAAATTTCTATGTACCCAAAATTGGGGTGGGCTTGTCGTTCATATGCTAAAATTATTCATCTCAAAATTATAGGATCTTTACACCAGATTATTTAAGGTATGAAGCATTCTTCTAAGTCAGGACATCTTTTTCTGGCTTCTAACTAGGCTTTTATTTATCTTTGCTTCTATCTAGGGCTTTTCCCGGCTTGTCTTCCTAAAAGCTTTCACAGAATTGTTTCCAGTGAAAGTCCCTCCCATGCCGCAGGACTCGCTATCGCACACTGTGGTTATTTATAACATGCACAAGGTTGGAAGGGTAATGGAGGTTGAACTGACATACCTGGAGTTGGCAGATACATTCTAGGCACCCCTGCACTCTTCTGCCACTTAATTCTAACTGTGTTCAAAGTGGGCTTAGTCTCTGCACAATCCAAGTGTGCCATATTCCGTGGTAATTTCATTCCCTGGCTAAGCAGAACATTACCAAATCCAGCCAGTGAGTTGTACGCACAACAAAATGTTGAGCAAACTTCAGAAAATTAATTATAAGTAATTTTGATCAGGGAGGAGCAGACACAAGGAGAGGGACACATTTCAGGTCTTATTCCCATGGGATTTTTTGAAAAGGAATCACGCAACAGCTTCAGAGGCAGCATATTGAAAACCAGCCTGGAAAATTAAGACCTCTAAAATATTTCCAGCTCAAGAATAGAAATTAGAAATTATTTCTTAACTTTTGTTTGTAACATATTTATTGGAAAAATTTAGGGCAATTCAAGTGACACTAAAAACACAAAGCCATCTGACACTAGAGAAATTAGGTCTATAGAACAGAGTCTGCCAGAATGTGGCAAATTAATGTTATTCTTTTATAAATGCTCCATAGAAAGTGGAGAGTTTGGAAGTTAAAGGGAAATTACGGCAGTCTGAGGATACATACAACTGAATAATTATGAACTCCGCTGAAAATTATTCCATTGAAAACCAATTAACAGCCTTGTCTATACATCTCTTTCAAAAGCCTGGTAGTAGAAATGTCTCTTTTGGTATTGATTTCCATTGACTCTCATACACTTGCCTGCCATGTAAGCTATTTAAGTAAATGATCTTTTTTTTTCCCAGGACCTACTTTTGAACAATATTGAAGTGTTAAAACCTAGCAGCATTGCCTATTAAACCAAAATACCCCATTAATAACACTGAGTACTACACCTCTATATAAAACTGGAAAACAATGTGTGTGTTTCCATGTGATTTTACACACATTATTTTTCCTGAGTGTAGCTGAACTGCCATCCACTTGGGATACGCTAACCACAGGAAAAAAATTCTCAGTATGAGTAAACCTATATATCTGAACACAGAAAAGTGAAGAAACAACCCTACCTGTATAATTAAGGTATTTGAAAAGTGAAAAGCAAGAGAAAAGACTTTAAAATGAGAAAATTATAGAAAACTCTACTCTTTTTTCCCCCCAATAATATATTTCTGAAGAAAACGTGCTGAACTTCCACGCTGTAAATCTTATCTATAAGGTGTCCAGATATCAACTCCCTTTCCCTCTCATCTTTAAACAGGTACCACCTCCTTTTGATCCTCCAAAGCACCCACATGGCTCATTTGAAGCTGCTTTTCAGCCTCTTAATTAAAACCTCAGCAGGATAATTGCAAGTGTTAGCGAAGGTAAGAATGGGAGGGCTGGCTTTGGGGTGATGGTTGCTGGGGCAGCACTGAAGGCACTGCACTTCCCAAAACGAAGGGAAGCACTGCCAGGAGACTGGCACACCACCTCCCTGCCATGGCAGCTGCTTTGACACCTACCTCGGGTAGGTAGAAAATAAAAAACCATAATGATCAGTGCCCCACATAAATGCAATTAGATATTGTGCACGTGGTCTTTAAAGGGGAGCAGGAAAACACGGATCTTTTCTGCTAAGAGAGAAGGCTTTTCCAAACAGCTCTTTTGTTTTTATTTTGTTACCCAGAGCAGCTGCTAAAGTGGAGGCGAGCTTTGAAGAATACTGCATACATTTTAGAGATTATGATATCATAAAGTGAAAGAGTTTTAAAGTTGGAGAAAACAAAAGACAGAATTTTTATCCATGTTGCCCCAAATCTTTTCTGTTTGAATTTTTTAACTCAAACTCTTGGCATACACTTGGAAGAGAGATCTGTGGGCCTGTTGCCAGAGCTTTTATGTGCAGAATCAAGGTCTCTTGGATTTTCAAAAGAGGACAAAAAAGCTAAACTGTTCCTGTTAGTTGCAAAATACATACAATGCACCAAGCTGACAAGTGCTTTTTCTTTCTCTGGGTTTGCAGTGACAACTTCTAGAGAAAACAGCAAAACAATCTTATTCCACATCCAGTGAGCTAATCAGGGAAAGCCTTTTGAGAGATAAAATACTCAAAAAATACCCTCCAAGAGAAGAAAAAAATCCTCTTGAATATCAGTTTGCTTAGATAACAAAGAATATACAACAGTGAACTGAGCCAAAGGAAAGGACATGGGCAGAGGAACCTGAGTACATCAGAGCTGCCAGTGTTTGGCTAAACTTTACCTCCCCAATAAAATGCCAGTTCAGCCTGGGAAGGGAACATCAGTGTGGGAAGGAACTTGTGAACACTTCCAGTGCTGCTGCCTGGCTTCTGAGATAGATACAGTCCTATCCCACCTGCCACAAGAGGAATCTTTTCACTTGAAAAGAGAGAAAGGAAGAGAAGACAAATACTTTTGCCATAAGTATCCTGTCTGTTTGGCATCTGCTCTGACTGTGGCTTGCCCCTCACTGGTCCTTCTCCACACACTTTCAGAACATACAGGCCAATTTCCACTGAATGACCTCAACTGATTCATCATGGTCCAGACCCGAAAATCTTTTCTTCTTTCACAAGGAGTGTCTGCAGTGAAAGGTGCTACTCTACCAAGCAGTAAATAACAAAAAGATGTGAGAGGATTCAATACCCTTTGGTCTAAGCCCCCGTTCATCTGAGTGAATATTCAGTCTGTACATAACAAAGCAGGCACTGTTCCTTAAATGGCTGTAGAAACTGTCTTCTATACATCAGGTCATTCATTTCCAGCATTTTTTCAGACTGTGATTAATTTCAGAAGTGAAAATGCAGATGTTTGTCTAGCCAAATATTTGTGTGCACTTAATATTATATCGCATCACATTACAGAGCAACCCTCACCCTAATTAAACTGAGGTATGAGCAATGTCTGGATACACTTGAAGGAAGGGGTATAAGGTTAGTTTACCCAAGTGCTGAGTAATCCAGTTTATGTGGAACAAGATACTCCATTCTTCTACAAAAGATCTGACTGGAACTGCTGAGGTATTTTTGAGCACCCATCTTGCTTTGTGCTTTTCCTCAGTCTCTGTTGTCTTTTCTTTGCTGCTTGTAAGCATTGGAGGAAGGTGATAATAAAGCCCTGGAGAAATTAACTAAGTAGAGACCCCCTGAAACACCATAGGAAAAAAATTAAAAGATTGACTTTACAAAGTCAGAGGAATCCTAGTGGACTCGATTTGAATGAAAACACAAAAGCTTGCTGATTAATATGCTTAACAGTATTTATAAAACATTATAAATCTGCTGAATACCTCCAATGTATAGATTTTAAATATATTAGTTCAAGAAGCTACCACAAGAGGATTTATGAAGTTAGAAAGCTGTGAAGAATTTTTATATTTATTCATAAAGCTTTAATCTTTTATGCTGATAAACAAGCGTCCAAAAATATTCTGAATCACTTAAGCAATTGTCTGCCTTTCAAATATGAAATACAGGATAAACACTTCTTTGTGAAATGCGAAATAAAAAGAGCTAAAATATATGAGCAGTTTTCCCTTTCCTATATTCAAAATTTAAGAACCATATTTATTGCATTAGCTACGCATCTGCTGCACACAGACCCAATATCGACTTGCTTCCTCGGAGGAAGAGTGACTGCCAGTTTGCATTTAGTTCTCCTGGTTTGATCAAGTGGGTTTAAGTGAGCAAAAATGACAACTGGACATTTAGCTACCGCACACAACCCTGCCATTGTCATGTTTTCAGAGAGAACAGGAGAGAGCCAGTAGTCGCTGAAGTTGTCCTGATCATGTTTATCACGCAGCAAGTGTTATCACCCAGCTTTCTGTCCTCTGGAGTGCATCAGTAGTTCCATATCTTTTAATATGAATTTATTCCAGTTCTTAAGATGGCAGATCACAAAACACAGGCTGGGCAGTGAGTACTTTGATTTCTTACAGCTTCATTTACCACTAATGCAAATCACATAGGTTTATTTATTTGTTTAGTGCTCCTACTGCTAACAGAGAACATTTCCAAGACTGCCAAGCTTGTATTTCTATAACCTCCTGAAAAATATATTATCTAAATGCTACATACCACTGCAAAGGATGCATGTGGTCAAACCTAGGATGGATTTTTAAGAATCTGTATTTTTAAAGAGTTATGGAAAACAAAGATAGAAAACCTAAACATCCTTAGCTTTCACTGACTGTCATAAGGGAAGCAAATTAAGCATTTAAAAGATGAAATTTTAAGAACCTCTTGAATCACTTTTAACATACATATAGACTAGAAAAAGCCTTCTGTAGTCTTCTTCAGCATAAGGAAAGGGTAAACAAAGTTTTAACAAAAAATACTTATTTTAAATAATTCTGAAGCATCAGATCTTCTGGTTACACATTATGAGACCCAGCTGGCAATAAACACCGGAGAAGGCTCCACTGGAGAAGTGGAAAACTACAGAAGACGAGTTACATAAAGACCAAATTGACTACAAACACCACGGAAGAATGAAGAAATGCTTTTATAGACCTGTAGCTAAAGAGCTAAAAAGATCAGAAAATCCACTCTGAAACACAAACAGAGCTAACACCCAAGCAATCATCAAATTACTTACACACTTTACTTGTACTGATTTTACAATGTGGAGGAAACACAACAGAAAAAGTGCTTATCATCTCTCTGTGGAGTTTTTATGCTTGAATTTTCAACATGTACAGGCAAAAAATGTGTTGTGGTTCAAATGGGTATTCAGCATTTAAATGTGATTGCACTGCAGGCTTAAATTAGTGAACTTGTGTTCTGTTGTCTTTCATAAAAGTGCAATTAGTTGTGCTATTTGACCCTTTCCTGTGCCTGAAATTCTAGCTGACCTTGCATGCCGTGACAGTGATGTTCTGAAGAGAGAAGTGGGGTCAAAGTTTTGCATAAATGCAATAAGAGGTTACTTCAAAAATAAACTAAACATATATGTATTTGTACTATGAATTGTTTGAAAATTATGGGATGGATATGGTTTTTATTTGTGTACCATAGTGAAACAGGATTGAGTCTGGACTTAGATTCTATTTTTTTCCTTCAGACTGATAGCTGAGTACGTCCTCAGCTTTCATCTCCTACGTTTCTGAGTTTACTCAAGTGTAATCTGTGGGAAGAGCACCAATTATGGGCAAATAGATCCAGAACTCACTGTCTTGCCCATCTGCCCCTTCCAAGAAGGAGTTTTTTGGTTTGTGAAGACAGCTGATGAGAGCCCAGAGAAGCGCGTTGTGCCCAGGTGCCTGAGGGATGTTTGAACAAGGGGGTCAGAAATCCAGTGGGTCTCAGAAGGCAGAGGAATGCACTGCCAAGTCTGCAGTAAACCACGTCTCAGTGCACATCCACATCAATGTCTTTTAAATGCCTCCAGGGAGTTTAAAAGTGGTGTGACTCCATCACATCACTTTCCTCAGCAGCCCGTTCCAAATTTTGATAAGACTTTCTATGAAGAAATATTTCTACATCTCCAACCTAAACCTCCTGTTAGGCAACTTGAGGCTGTTTCCTCTTGTCCTGTCACTTGTCACCTGGGAGAAGAGACTGACCCCCACCTGGCTGCACCCTCCTGTCAGGGAGCTGTAGAGTGATATGGTGATATGGTCCCTCCAAGCCTCCTTTTCTCCACACTGAACACCCCCAGCTCCCTCAGCTGCTCCTCACCACACTTGTGCTCCAGACCCTTCCCCAGCTCTGTTGCCCTACTCTGGACTTGCTCCAGCTCCTCGGTTTTTCATGTAGTGAGGGGCCCAGAACTGAACACAGGATTTAAGTTGCTGAGTGCAGGGGTTTGATCACATTCCCAGTCCTGCTGGTCATGCTTTTTCAGACACTTAAGTATTGCCAGAATAATTCCAGATATGCTTTTAGTCTCCATCAAGCATTGTTTGTCAGACCAAACGAAAGTGTTTATTTTCAAACAGCAAACATTCAGCATCAGTAAAATCCTTTAAGAGTAAGTACTGATCAAGTAAATCTTGTTGCTCTTCAGTTCTTCTTTCAAAAATACAAGCAATAAAGCATTCAGACTCTGGCAAAAAAACACATGATGTAGGCTTAAGTAGGTTTTTTTGGGGGGGGAGAGCAATTGATTTTTTTTGTTGTATTTAAAGAAATACTCCTCATCTATTTAAATTTTAGTGATACCCTTAGTGGTGGCATGGACAGCTTCTCTGTAGAAATCCTAGCTGGTAACTTTTGTGCTCAGTAATCAGCCATATGTCCTTTGTCAGCTCAATATAGTGTAAGAAACATCAGACTGTTAGCAGAGGCAACAATATGAAGATTTGAGATAGTAGGATTGAACTATGACACCAAGATTAAAAGGGACAAGAACAGAAATTGTGAGAAAGAACCAGATGAGACCAGAAATTAAGTTTTTTGCTGATGGCAAGATAAAGACTTATTTTCCTTTTACCTTGCACAGTAGCAGTTGCCCATCCATATACTGACTGTACACCCATTTATATGTTTATATTTATCTATATCTATGTTTACACTTGGGTTTTTCACCCCGAGGGAAAGCTATGACTCAAACACTGCAGGCAGAGCAGGTACTGAGAGTTTGCCTACCCTAAAACTGAGTGAATTAGATGTTTGGCAGAGCTCACTGGAACCTGAGAGGCTTCTGTGACCAAGACTTATCATTCTGATATTCTCCACAGGCATTTCTTTTCTTTTTCTAACATATCATGGTGACAGCCACTGCTGCTTGTACAAACAATGTGGAACGACACATCACAGTATTTCCATTTTTACCCTGGATAAAAGACTCCTTTAGTTAAAGCCTGGCCTCCCTCAACACACAAGTGTAGAAATCATTCTGCACAGTTGCAAAGAAAAAGTAGATATTAGCTCCCCAAATTCTACAACACTTCTGAAAGCCTGAAGACAAACCTAAAATAAATTATTTCTTAGATTAGTAATATTTAGATGAGAATTATTTTGCATATAACAGGCATTAAAAATCAGTCACAATCTAAAACTTTAAAAGCTAAGCAAAACAAGATTGCTTAATTTTATTTTTTTCTCCACACAAACCTGAAAAGTGTATTATAGTGGGAATTTTGAATGGAAAAGATGCTTTAATACTCTTGTGTTTGAGCCATCTTTTGGGTTGAAATAGCAAGCTTTTAGTTATTTCCTAGAAAAGGAACTGTATCCTCATGCCTTAGGCTAAACAGTGGAACAGAAGTCAGGACAACTCTGAGAACAACACTGAGAACCTTCCAGATTTTCACAATGTAGTTTTTCAAGCAAGAATCATCTGTTCCTTTAAGTTTGGCTGTGACAACAGGAGGCACTGCTTCACAATGCCACTGTGAGCCATATAAACATTTCATTCAGCTGCATCTTGAGCCTGCCTTGGTTTTTATTTTGAATTCCCCATGCATTCCAATGCTCAAAAATGTTAAAAATAAAGAGGAAAATATCCAGGAAATGGAAGACTAAGCTGTTAAACCCTGGTCATGCAAGAGAAAGCAAACAAGCAGATGCCTCCACCTACTCCTTAACTTATGTGGCTGTGGCATCAGTCCAGGAACCCTTTGATTCCAGGAAATCGGCCTTTATTGTTGCTGGACTATTAGTGATATCAAATCAGCTACAACATTTATTTTCATATTGATAAGTTCCTTTTTTTTTTT
>VXAC01008835.1:909225-939131 GCA_013399225.1 Rhipidura dahli
TTTACTTGAAAGATCATCAGACTCACCAGCTGTTTCAACTGTACTTTTAAAACACTGGAGATGAATCAGCAAGATTCAAATCACTGTGATTGTCTCCATTCAGCACGAGACGCATCTGATATAATATAAAAATATTCCTGTAGTTTTACTGTGTATTTCTTTAGCTAAAACATAAGACATGTTTTATGACCAGGCCTAACTGGCTGAAAAACAGCCTCCTGTCTGTACCAGGTAATCAAACTGCATTACCTTTCCTATTTAAGCACACCTTACATCTCCAGTTGCTATAATATAAAAATATTGAACGTACACATAGCTGAGCTGCCAAGATGTGCTGCAGCCATTTTAAGGATTTACAGGAAATGAATTAAACAGCTTCCATGAAGACTGTTTGTACATTTACACTTCAGGTTCTGAAATACCACTTGGTAAGTTCAGTATCACAAACAGAATTTTATACCCATGCTGATGGAAAACAAGAGGAAAGATAATCTACATGACAGTCAGAAACTGTGGGATATAGGAAACGACGAGGCAGTGCATTTGGAGGGCAGTGAACTGCCAAGCATCACACCAGGAGTCATGATATGCTCAACAGGGTGCAAAATAATTTGTGATAATCTCTCTAGGAAGGGTATTATGCACATCATGTATTATTATCTATTGTATTCTGGACAGCAGTGGCTGACTCAAGGCCATTGGAAGAATATTTGCCTGAGAACTGTGAAGTCAAAATTTGAAATAAAACTGGCACAAAACCACTGGCAGTCAAGTTAAAATAAAGTACATCCTCCACAAAAGGGATTCAGTTATCCTGAAATATAACCTCATCTTCAGAGATCTCATCAAACTTATTCCTTGCTTTATTTCTTCTGCCTCTAAATCAAAAGTTTTAATGCTGACATTTTTACAGCGCAGAACCTCAGGTGTGGCCACAAATCCACATTTAGTTAGTTCATGAAAAATAGCTCAGCTGGGAGGGAGGTTATACTCATTCAAAAGTCCTTTTTTCTTCCACTCCTTACATTAAAGAAGTTTACTTCTTGATTTTTAATGATTGGATCTTGATCTTCAATTATGCTTCATTTCTTTGGGTCAAACTCACCAATGACAAATATAAGAGCAACTACAGAATAAAACCAGATCTTCAGTGGCCAGAGGGAATTTAACTTAGGAAACTGGAAGATTAACCTTCTTTTTCTTGCATACTCTTCAGTACTTAGAAATTGAGTCTTTTTCTAGATTTTAATTTGAAACTTTCAATGTCATTTATGTTTTGGTTTGTGGGCTTAGGGTGGAGGGCAGCAGGTTGTATGGTTTTGGTGGTGGTGGTTGATTGGTTTTTTTTTTAATTCATTCATTCTTCACAGTCCCTAGAGGTTAGGATTCATAAAAGATGAGACCACAAAAGTTCATCAGGGACCCAGTCTCTAAAACTATGGGAAAGAACCAGAAAAAGAGCTGGACTAGAAACCCATTTCTTTCATGCTTCAGGATTATGTATGGTTTATAGTTCATATACTTGCTTATGCCAACATCAGAAGGGCCACTTCTGATTCGAAGAACACTGAGGTAGAGTCTTAAGGACAAAGTTTCCAAGCAGTTAGCTCCTGCTGCTTGGGCATCAGCTAAAAAAGTAAAAGGAGTAAAAAAAAGAGAAAGGAAAGAAAAAATACAGATAAAGTATTCTTAATGCATCCAGGGTCAAAAGGAAATGCTTATTCACATAGCACATAATTAAATTGTGGAACTCATGGCTACAGGATGTTGCGAAGGCCAAAAGGATAAATGAGTTAAAAAAATAATTAGGCAAATGATTAGAAAAAAAAAACCATTAAGGGCCATTAAGCACAAAGATGTGCATGCAGCCTCTGGCTCAGAAAATCTCAGTGCTACAGATTGTCTGAAAATAGGAGAATATCCTGAGAAAACACTCAATGTTTAGCCTTTCATGAAACTCTTTTCCTAAGCATTTTGCTGACTACTCCCCAAGGAGGACAGTGACTATATAACTTAACTAGTGCAGCTGTTCTTATATCATGATGCACTAGCTGGGTATGTGTAGCATCTAAATAACTCCAGCAGCAAAAAATGTCCTCCTACATGCTAAATTTTTAGTACCAGAATAATATAAACTTTTTTATTATTTTACAGGACAAGACTTATGACTTATTTTCAATGTGCAATTTGCATGTAAGAATATTAAAAAAAAAATATAGTACAAGTAGTAAGGGGAGAAGTTAATTGCGCCATGATACAGATGTTGTTACAAAATTAGATATTCTGCACCCAACATAAGTTACAATTTCTGTCAGAATGACAGTAAGAAGTCAGTGTAACAGATTTCTACTATAGCTCTATGCTCTTTATATCCGTGTGTGTGTCAGTATGACTGCATGTGCAGAGACAGAAAGGGAGTTGTGTACATATATATGCTTATAAAAGACACAAGACTTTTCAATAACATACTAAAATACCTTTGGTTTGGAATGATAAATCTTTTTTAGCATCCTATAATCGTGCTGCACGTTAATTGAGTATGGAAATGTCAGTGGCCAGATTGTTGAGGTATATTGTATTTAGATTGCAATTAATTCCCTATCATCCATTTCTACTCTGAAAAGCCAAATCTGTGAGGCATTGTGTGCTCTTTTGTTTCGAGCCAAGGAGCACCAGGAAAGGATTCTGGGTACTTGGCTTATTCAGTTTTCTTCTCAGCATCTTTTACTTGGAACTTTCAAAGGCAGAAGCCTGACTGTGTAATCTAACCTGATATTTCCATCCCTCCATTAGTTCAGTGAAGATTTACATGTCTTACTGCCCACCACACATCTACATTAATGTAACCATTCCTCCTTGCTCATAGTCCTCCTGATTACAGAGCTTCCATTTGCTCTTCTATTATTAAAATTTTAGTCTGTGGTTCAGTGGATATTCAGGTTGGAGCCCCATTTTGCAATGCACTGTGAAATCATGGCTGCTCCCTGAGAGTGCTTACATTTGACAAAACGTGACAGATGGATCAGGCAGGCATATGAGATGTGAAGCTGGTAGTGAAAAAGGCTAATGGAGTGTCTGCAGTTGTTAAATGAACCAAATACTCTGCTTTGAACTTCAATGGCAGTGTATAAGCAAACCTGAATATTTTCAGTGGTAGGAATCTAGTCAAGTGCTGCACGATGCCAACCTGCTTAACACCATTCGGATTTTTTTTATTTCAGTAGTTCTTGCATGGACTTAAGCTGGGTTCCACATGTTAGGTCCTTCACTTTTTACTGGAAGAAAATATAGAAATTTCTTTTCTATAGAAAAAAAAAAAACAGTGCTATGCTAAAGGAGCAACAGTGTTTGTATCCTGATCAGCCATAAAAGCTTTGGTGCAATTGTGCTTGGATCAAGTCCAAAAGAGGATTAATCCCTTCTGTACTGAAAATCCCCATCTCCAGTTTAAAACCCAAACCAGCTATCAGTTGTGAATGCCATCACCACTCCTGCATAAGGACAGCTTGTGCATTGCTAAGCATCTTCAAATGGACCCCAAATTCTGTCATATTGCATTTCACAGATGATAAATTCACTTACACAAGACAATAAATCTGTAGTAATTAGGTTAGCCTTATTAGCAGTTACTGATTAAAATGAAAAAAAACCCAAACCAACCCACAAACAACTGAAAGCACTCAAAATCACAGTGACTTGTTCTCCTGAGATTTTACATCTGTAACTTATCTTACTGTTGAATGATAAACATGCTCTGAGTGTGGGAACAGAGATGTCATGTTTTCAATTAATTCCATATAAATTATAATATTAAATTAATCTTAATTTGTGACACCAAAGATAGATGGAAATTATATTAAACAGTTTATTGTGGACTTTTTTCTTTCCTTACAACTCAGTAGCACTAGAGATGTAGCTGTAATCACAGCTAGTGGCCTATTTAGCAATACAACTCAAAGGGAGGATGTAGATGCACTAACTAACTTTGCTTACTTCTTTTAATATCATGTTAATCTCAGAATTCTCAGTGCCTCTCAGCAGGCTGAATATGGCATAAAACATAAGCTTAAAAAACAAAAAATTTCAAATGTGGTTCTAAAGCTTCAAAAATTTTAAATACCTGAGCCAGATGTTTCTTATTCCATTAACAGATATTAACTATTTATCAAGTGCTGGCATATGAGATAACTAAAATCAAACATGATTTCTATTATGAAAACATAAACCCCTATGAAATTATCATAAATTTCATAAGAACAAAAATAATTAAAAGATACTGAAACATTTTCAATTGGCATACAGCCACACAAAGTTGCTAAAATCATCTTGGAAGTAAACCAGCTCCAAAACGCATCAGAACTGGATACAAATACAAAGTTTGCTCCATTTTAGCATAGGGTTGTTTGGTGTAACAACGTCTCAGTGACACAAGTAATTATCTTTTAATGTGTTTCAAAAATTTTACTTACTTTACCTCAGTACTGGCTTCCAGTATGCAAGTAGTACACCTTGACTTCTGAATGTTTCTCAGCTTGAATTTTGCCACCTCTTTTCAATTAAATTCATTAAAATAAATCTTAAATTAAATATGAGTGATTGTTTCTTTGTAAAATGTATATTGAGTATAAACACTTAAATTTTCATTTTAATTTTTTTTTTTTTAGTTGCTCAGTCCTATCTTTGAGTGCACCAAAACATTTTTAAACATACTGTATTTCAGTTTAGTTTTAGTTGAATAAAAATCTAGGGCAAAATATGGTTGTGTTAACTCTAGTGGAACCATTCACTCCAGATCTGAAAGCAGAGAAATTGCAGGCAGACAGAGCATGCTCAAATAAAAAAGTAATATAGTTTTTAATTTCATTAATTCCTTTGAGGATAGAGCATTTAAATGACCTAGATAGGCTAGAAATGGAGGTCTAAAATATTTTATTGATTTACTTGTATTTATAGATCAATTGTATACAAGTTCTTTGTTCAGTGACTGCTTCACTGAAACATGTAAACGTTGGGATTTTTTTTAGACTTGGGTGTCCATCTTCAAGTTAAATTGAATACACATTTAATTCATTCATATCTCTTAAGACACTTTTTTTATTTGTAGATACAATTGGATTTTAAATCAGAACTGTTTCAGGTACATGTTTAGGAATGTAGGTGACTAATGAGCCTTCAGTTCAAAGTATATGCTAACCACAGAAGGCTTTAGCTCAGATTTTGTTGTGAAAGATATGATTTTTATGGTACCTTTTAATAAGTTGAGAGGTAGAATTGAGAAAGATGTTTTAAGGCCCTGGCTTCATTCAAGAACTGTGGAAAACAAGCAGCGTGCTTCAAATGCACCACAGTGTAACAGAAACTGATGGTGAAATACACAGGTGACTCCACTGTCTCATTATTTCTTTTCTAAGATTCAATTCCCATTATACACGGGATTTGTACTCTTTGCCTGCTCCAGCTCTTGTTGAGTTTTATGGAAATTTTAAGCATACAGAAATGTAGGGTCAAACTTTCAACTTAAAATGAACCTTGTCATAAAACTCTTAGTAATTTCTAATTTGCATCAATACAAATTAAAAAAAAAAAAGTTTTGTTTTGGAAGTTTGTGTGCATGTGTATCATTCAAACAGGGAACATAATCACAGACCACCAACTATTTATTGAAGTTCCAGCTTTTCTGTGCAAAATAAACCACACCATGAAAGTCTCAAAACTCAGGCAAAGCCAAGGACCTGGTGTGTGGTTTTTTCATACATCAGAAATAGAGTCCAGATTCATAAACCTTGGGAAATTTGGGCCAAGTTTTGAGTGAATTTTGGAAAATTATAGTTTTTTATGAAAAATCCATACAAATAATGGTTTTGACATTCTCATTTTTGGACACTTTTAAAGTGCTAACCTTGAAATAAAACTCAAGGAGCTCATAATAAAATAAAAGACTTATAGAACATATTAAATTAATTTGAAAATATATACTTGTACACACACACTTCGCAGATACTCTGTATACTGTTTCAACAGTGAAATGTGTAAAAGACAGGTTTTTTTCAGTACAAAGTCTTAGAATAATGATGTCTAAGAAAGACAAGAAACATTTCTAGCAATTTTTTTAAAAATCATAAATAATGAAATTGTTGCAATTGGATGGGAGTAGACTATTTTCAATATGCTTGCATGGACTAGAAGTTTTCCTAAAGGGACTAGAAAATGCATTCCTGCAGCTGAACTTATATGGGAATCTCTTTTCTCAGAAAAAGAATTAGGTTTCAAAGTTTTTATAGGTCCACCTGGGGATGAAATTTAGAACCATGAAACCTAGTGCTGATGTACTTCCATTCAAGTAGAGAAACAACTTGGGCATGGGCCTTCCACCCCCAGGAAAATGCTGTCTTACTGATTATATCTTTGTCTCAGTGTTTTAGAGGGAAACTTTTCCACTTAAATTTTCTTGCATCTGATACATTCCCATTAAAACCAAAGGGATGGAAATAATAATAATCACTGGAAAGATTTTATGTACCTCTGTTGTACAATGGATAATGGCAGTACATTGTTAGTCATGAAAATATAAATCCCAAACTCAAGCCCTTATTATTTGAAAATCTTACTGACTGAAGCAAATAAAAATACAACTGAAACAAATAAAAAACCCCTAAACATATTCAGCACTCCAAATTATTTCAGATTAACAGTAATATTTTCCAGTAATAATACTGATATAATTCTCTCTCAGATAAACTCTCCACAGTAGATCGTAAGAAATATATGTGTACTTTAGGAGAAGTAGTCTTGAATTTCTTTACTTCACCTTTCTCACCAAAAAAAGAAAAAAAAAAAAAAGCTATTTTATTTGCCAGTGCATTTGTACTTGTCTTGTACATCCTTATATTAGATTATTATATATGTACATGGTCCTGAATATGTTGTTTGTTTTCGCTTCTGTGCAGCTCACACAAAGAATGGCACTGCTGATACTCAATGAACCAGCCACTAAATTTGTCCTCCACAATGAGCCTGAGATCAATAACTAATTTTGAAAACTGATTAGTTTACAGCAGGGAAGTAGACACAGTCCGAATCTTGCCAGAGGATATAATCAGCCAGTAAATAGCAATATTAGTGCTGTAGGTAATAGGCTGGGAATAGCAGAGGAAAGGAGTCTGGCCCAACTCTAAAATAAAGGCCTTGACATGAAGGCCAATTCAAACTCTCTCTCTCTGTTTTTTTTTTTTTTTTTAAGTCACATGACTTTTAAACGGCACTCTTTTTTTTTCTTCTTCTTCTTCTTTTGGTGTTAGAGTAAAGCTTATTTTTATCACATTCCCTGCTTGGAGACTAAAGAGTGTTTGTAATGCATCCTAATAAAGCTTGCAAGTGCAGCCTTGGGTGATTATTAAAGAGCTACAGACATTTTTACAGATCTTTGCTGGTTGTGAACTCCAGATGTTTCCAACATGAAAAATGTTATGTTCTAACAGTTAATGTTGTATCACCAGCCATTCAGAAGATGTATCTTCTTATTATAGCTGGAATGTTGCTATGGTGATAATTGTAAAACTGTGACCTAGAAGGAGGAAAACAAATGCATTTGGCACAAAAGAGGATAGGTAGTGTATCAATTAGGCCAATGAATGGGAAGGTAACAAAAAGGTGGTAGGAAATTAAGAAATTATGCACGAATCTCAGATACCATATGATATACCGTATAATTAGCACTTTTATTTTCGTGTGGAATGCATCCTCAGCTTTGGGGACAGACAGCATCCTGTCTACATCCAAAATTACAGTGCTTTGCCTTTTCCACAAAGCCCATCCGTAAAAAGCATCCCTATGCAAGACTTGCTCACATAAGGGTTTGTATAATTAATTAGTGTTTTGTGTCTTATGTTTTGGTACCAAAGACTGAAGTAGACCATGTCAGCAAGTTCAATTAACTACAGGTTTTGAGCTATCAAACCCTAAGGATCAGAAAAAAAATAGACTTCATGCAAGTCTGGCCGTGGATTATTTGGGGAACAGCCTATTCTTGGGATCACCACAATTCTGACTTTCTGCTGAGTCTAGCGGGGAAAAATCAGCTCAGGGGAGTTACACAGTCCCTGGGGCCCGAACTACGGAAGGACCTGAGTCCTCTGCTGCCTCTGCCAGCTGTCTGCTCATCACCTTGAGCCAGTTTCTCTCTGCTCATCTATTTCATCATGTGCTCGATGGGAGCCCTTTTCACAAAGAGCTTTTTCAGATCGATGGATGAAACATGCTCTTAATTTCTAAGCTCATAAGCAGATGCACATGTGGAAAAACAGTGTCTCCCATTACGAGGGTAATGATCAAATATCCCATCTTCAGTCAACTGCTATTGCTGCTGCAAACTGCAAATGCTTTCCAGCTCACAAGCAAAGAAAATTTCTGGTATGTGCTAAAGACATCACCATTACCATTCATCCCAATCAGCTTGATTAGGCCAAAAACAAACAACAAGAAACCATCTATCTGTACGCACATCAACCCTGTTTCGGGTGTCCTTGTCACTGGAACAGAGAGTGAAGCCCTGCCACTTGTCTTTAAATGTATATCCTTCACAGTTCTTTCCAACACATCAGGAAAGAAAGGAAACAGAGTAGATTACATTTCTTATTAAATTTATGTGTTATAACAGTGTGCAATGGGCTTGGAAATAAATCAGAGAACAAAGGACCAAATTACAGAAAGAACTGGCACACTGTAAATCTCTTGATGTTTTCAGATGGAAACTGAATGTCTTTCTGCAAGTTATGCATCAGTCAAAACACTATTGAGATAAAGGCTTTCAAGTGATATTTTCAAGCCATATTAGTCGTCCTGTAGCTCTGCACTTCACTCAGACTGGAAAGTAGCCAACAAGCATGGCTTGAAATCTGTTAGTTTATGTCTTGAGGGATTTTTTTCCAGCTGTATTAAAGAATTAAGACTGAGCTCCCCAACTCTCACTGCACTGCCTGCATGCTGATCTGGGGCAGGAAAAGAAACAGAGGCATGGTGAGGTAAAGGGATTAATCCAAGGTCAGACTGAAAGTTAAATGTAGGATTTAGACATAGATGCTTGCTGCTTGATTATGTTGAAGTCAGAGAAAACAGTGAAGCACTTTTATTTGAAAAGTTTAGAAATACAACTGTTTTGCAGTTTGGAAATGCAACAGCATGGTATTGGGGAAGGCCTTACATCAAGGCAAGCCACAACTATGACTCAGACCAGAAAAATGTCACATTAAAGTTCTCCTAAACTTTGTTTCTCCACAAATATATACCTGGTTAAATAGACTTCAAGTGAGGAATAAAAAAAAATCTGGGAAAGAAATAGAAAACCCCAGCTGAAAACATAAAAAAAACCAGAACAAAATAAAGCATAGCTGGAACAAACAGAAGCTTACAGGGCCTAAAAATTTGAATAAGTCTGTAGTTTTTTGCCTTTTTATAATTTTTCCTTCCTTCTTGCTAGCTGAGCCACGGCTAGTGACAGCCACAAAGAGAAACTGTATGAGGGAGACAAAGGTCAAAATAATGGTATTACTGTGCTGGTGCAAAGAACACTTGACTAAATGGCAAAAACTAAAGGTCATTTATAAATGTGTTTTTCATTTTCTCTATGGAAAAGCTAGAGAAATGTAAAGAATCTGATGGAACTAGAAGCCAAGAAGATTAGTTTGATTTTTTTCCATGATAATGAAGAAGAACTACCCAAGAATATTCTTGTTTGGCTGTATCAGGCCAAAACAACTACATGGCAAAACATTTATACTCAAGAAGTCTCTGACAGAATGAAGACAAACCTTTTCTTTCTCTATATATATATTCAAACCCACTTGCCTTGCTCTTCGAGGTTTCTCTCTCTGATCCCTCTCCTCTTCACCCCCCACAGCTCTTAGTGAAGGTGCCTTGTGCTGATTTTACACCTGCTCCCAATGACCAGCCCTTTCTTTCTGCACATGGGTCTTCTGAGAGGGCAGGGGTGAAATAACTCTCAGATGTGTAACTAGCCAGAGACTAAAACTCACAGAATTCAGGATTCAACATTCCTTCTAATAAATTAAAAGGAATAAAGTGAGCAACAACTTGCCAGTACAATTCCACCTGGTTTGTGAGAGCTAGACTATGCCAGCATGTGATGGATGCTTCCTTTAGGTATTGTTCTTTGTGTTAAATGCAATGGAGAAAAACCTACCTCCATTTTCCAATTTCATTCAGTGGCAAAACCCCCTTAGTATTTTTTTGACATCTTTAAATTCCCAATCAGGGCACCCTTAATAGATGCCTCAGTTATAGTTTTACAGACCCCCAAAGGAAAGAAGCAAACAACAAAGCAATGCATAACCAGGACAGTGCACTAAAACTCAGTTTTGTGAGGGCAGTGGTGGTGAGCTGCTGTAAGCCAACATCCTAACGTTATCTGGTTTTGTAATGTCCAAGACTAGAAGTGAGTTCCAGCTCTGTCTGAGGAGAAATGACTGATTTAACAGCTAACAAAGAATAAAAAGAGAAAGACTACACAGCTAAAAAACATAATAACGACCTGTTTCAAGACTGCCTTCATTTCCCTCTTGAAATATTTGATATTTGCTAGATCATGGAATAGCAAATGTACCACTGTGGTGCTAGAGCCAGATGTGCTGGGATGTCTTTGTATTATTTCAGGTTGTCCACATGGAGGAAGTACCTTCACTGTCATGCAACAAAATTTTACTACGTTAAAATAATTTCTATAGTTACAATAAAAGCATGCAGATCAAATGGCTTTATTGCTGTAAAGTTTCGTCCCTTGGCACAGGGTCCATCTAAGGAAATTCAGCCCCCCAACCTCTCAAGCCTACTCCTTGCTTTTCTGGTCTGGCAACTCTCTTCCTCTTTTCCTTCCAGTGCCTCTGGGCATTTACTATATATGACAAAATGACAGTCCAATCAATAGTTGGGTCACAGATTTGCTTCTCAGGCCCCTTCAAGTCACTGGCTGTGACTCAGCATTAGCTCTTTTTTGTAAAGGAACATTCCTTGGGAGACTCCAGACCAGAATCATGGCAAAACTGAGCTTCTCAGGCTATGTTTTACTCCAGCAGACACTTAAGCATTTGCATGCAGGAAGCAAAAGTACTTGAGAATAAGAACCATGTACCCAGGCAGCCTACAGGGATTGATGCTCCACAGAGTGTGTACACAGCAAGCAGCAAAAACGTGCCTCAGTGTATCAAATACTCAGTGAGACTCTTGAGTAGAAATTATTCATGTCATGACTGTAGTGAAATAGAGCAGGAAGAAAGAGAAGCAGAATAAAATAGGCAAGAAGGAGAACAAAGGCACAGAGAGAGAAAAACCAGAGGAGAAAATGGGAGAAAAAAGAACTGTCAGGCACACAAACCAGCTAAGTGTTAGAGGAAGAATGAGAAAATCTTGTCGTGCTGTGGTTAAAACAAAATATAAAAGGGAAATGTGATGCTTAAACATGCAGTAATCTCCTTTTATCCAGTATATAGGAAACAGTCGACCAATTAAGGTGCACTGAAATATTTTACCTATTTTACACTTGAGAAAGCAGAAACAGTGGGCTTATATAACTTGTTCAGGTCACATATTAAGTCAGCAATGATACAGACGTGGCTCTCTGACCTGCCTCCGTGAAATACTTCTTCTCCAGGGGAAGTAAATGACATGTTTTCACTCCAACTTTTCCACTATGTGCAGCACTTAGGGGCCTGTGAGGAACCATAAATCTCAGCAGTTCCTCATTTAAAGTTTGCTTGCAAGGAGATTAAACCAGTTTGCAAATAAAGCAGCTGCCCTTGGTTTCACGGTCAGGAAAGCCCCACCACATCTCACTTTTTCGGTGGTTTGACATTCAGTGCACGCTGCTTCAGGTTGTTGGCACTGAAGAACTGGTGCAAAGGGTGAAGTGAACACATTTCCCAGCGTTACCTTTGGAGCAAGCTTCCTGCAGCACAAAACTTTTGCAATTATTAGAGGCCAACATGGTATCAAATGCCCAAAAAACACACAAATTAGCTTCTTCTCAAGGTCCATCCACTTATTCTTTGATTTTTATCAGTTAATTAAGTCTCTTGTCAGAAGAGTGTAAGGTAGTCAATGCACATATGTGTTGTGTGTTGTGTACTTTCAGAAATTACTGATGCACGATCTTGGCAGGAATGACAGTTATTGTTAAACATCAGCTGGTAGAGGCAAACTGCACCAATTTTAGTCAACTAGTAATGACCTGTAAAATTGGTAAAAACCGTAGGAGGAAAACAATTTGCCACCACACAAATTAAAATAGCGAGTTACAACCCAATGGAACACCGGGTTGCATCTGCTGAAGGAGCTCAGCAGAGAAACAAAACCTTGTGATCACTAACAGCAGAGAAACAAAACCTTGTGATCACTAACAGAGAACACTTTGGTGTGTATGAAGTCTATGAAAAATGGCATATGATATATGGTATGGAAATCCTTACTGCCTGGAAAGTGAGGGTACACTTTGCAGCTAGGACTTGGAAATGAGCTAAATGTCAGTACCAGTGAGTTCTTTAAGATGTCTCATTGCATACTTTACACAGAACAAACTGGCCACAACAAAGGAGCAATCCTATATTTGACCTTCTAGCCCCCAAATGTCAATGTCTTACAGAAAATTTATATTCCATCTGACAGAACTGGGTAACCTTGACCCAGAGGAATAAGAGATATTGGATTAGGTAGGCATATGAGTACTGACTTCCTGGTTTCTTTGAGAGCTTACAAATGACTCAAGGAGAAAATAAGTGGTTTTCTGAAGCTGCACAGTCAGATTTTTTCACTTGTTAAGGCTGCTTTGTGCTAATGTCAGTGAGCAGCACACCCTGTGCAAAAGGATTCTGTGGTTTCCTTAAGTTTTCCATAATGCCTTTTCCTGCCAGTGAAACCAGATCCTACACTGTTTGGTCTTGAGTGAATTATTTGACTATGATTTGTGTGCAACTTAAACATAGACTGAAAACTGCACATAACACTGGAATTGTGGATGGCCCAGGGATTAAGCCAGTGGACTCGGCTTACTGGATATTTTGGCATGCAGTGGGAATGCAGATGTGCTCTTGGGCATTGTAATGGTATGAATAAATTTTATTCTGTAAAGGTGTCCATTCTAACTGCCTAAGTGTGTCCCAACCCCAAATGAAAGTTAAGGGCAAATATCTCAAAACTGCCAGCATAATCTATTACTGTATCCTTCCTAAGGTTATTTGAAGTGACAAGTGACTTAAACAACAAAAGAATATCAACAGATTGATAAAGTCCTTTCACACACTAGCATTTTTTTTTTTAATTTAAAAAGCCCCAACCCTACCTACTGCACTATTATAGACTGTTCCTTGCTCCTGTTTTTTAAGACTATATCAAGTTTTGGTAAAGCCAGGAAGCTTGCTGCTTGCTGACAGACAGTGCAGTAAGTAATAGTGAGAATTAAAAGGACAAGATGATTGACGTTTCTAACTGTAAACACAGATGTTTTCCTACCAGAGAGTGGTGCTTCTTGCTGGGGGTGCTGATAAAGCTTCTGCCACATACAGAGACAAGTGGTGTGCAATGTCAACTCGAGATAAGGAGGTTACAGTATTGTGCAGTGGAATCCCCTGCACATGGACCCTGTGGCAACAAAGTGAAGCTTTGCAGTACAGACCTCACTGACTTCCTGGTGACTAAATAGCACAGAATAGCACTAGTAAGTTATTGACAGAATATGTGAAAAAAAAAAAAAAAAAAAGGAAGCCTAAAGCCATGCTTACCATTTACATTTAAATTTCTGCCTCTGTTGAGAATAGTTTGGATATAGGATTTGCTTTTTTGTGTAGAGTAGCAGTGGGAAAACTTACTACTTCTTTGGTGTTGTGGTCTTTGTATAGAGAGATTACACAAAAAAAAAAAAAAGAAAAGTTTTTAATGAATCTGTAGTTTTGTCAGTGCACTAAAACCAACTTCATGTCTAGAAGAAGCTGCTATTTTCTGTCCTTTTTGTACACCAGTCAAAAGATAATTGGGATACATCTACTTCAGTCATAAGCTGCTGTGCCAAAACCAAATCACCACTTCTTGTACTTGTAAGGTGCAGTAACAGGGCAGGAAGACATGACCTCTGCTACAGCCCTACACCAAAAGGACCCCTTAGACAAGACCCCTTCTGGCCACCAACTCACACCTGGGGCCTCCCTCCTTCGTGTGCTCCAAGGAATCCACCACAAGAGCCTGCATGGATGAACAGCACCTACTCAAAAATAAGTCTTGTGTTTCAGAGACCAGGGAAGTTAAGGTGACTGGCCATGGCCACTGCTGTGGAATCTCCTTTGCACCTGGAAAAGGCATTTTTCTTGAGGGTTTAACAGCACACACCTTCAGATTCCTTCCCTTAAATTACCAGAATGCAGCCCTACAACAAAATTCAGATCTACAGGGTTGCACCCTGGATTGAAAATATATGGCTGCATGCAAATAATAAAAGCCAGAAACATTTCAAGCGTGGCATGGGTGCAGACCTCAGTTAGTGGCACTGACTGTGAAAACTTCTTAAAAAATTAAATACTGTATATTGTTAGAGTTGAAATCTTACTGTGGTTCTTTGTTACGCAAATTGCCATTTACTCTTCTTCCCAAAATGTTCGTATTTTTAGGGAATATTTCATCAATTTACATGTAAATAAAGGTACAGTCTTTACAAAGACTGACAATTACAGAAATGGACTGTGAAGTTATATAGAAAAATTTAAAATAAATCTTAAGGATCTTAACAATCACTCATGGTTTCACTCTACATCTCTACATGTTTTCTTTACAGTGGGAATCCTTTTTACAAAAAAAAAAAACCCAAACAAAAAACAAACAAAACAACAAACTAACAAACAAACCAACAAAAAAAACAACAACCCAACCCAACCAAATAAACCAACCTACCTTCCTTCCTCTGAATTCACACTAATTCATGCATCAGCTTATCTAAATTACAGAGCTTCTGGTCTCCCACCCTTTAATTCATTAATATTATGGCCTTTTTTTGTGACAGTTTAAGTAATAATGTACCCTGTTATAAGTGGAACGTGTGTAAGGTTTTCCCAAAGACTGTAGGAGTAGAAAAGTCATGATTTCTGTTCCCTGGTGATTTATTTGCTTCCCTCACCATCTGAATTTGATTTGCATCAGTTTCAGCATGAGCACATTTTTGTTCTTTTCAGATTTTCAGAGGAATTCCAAGACCTAATGTCCATTGCAGTCACACAGCAGTTACCTGTTAACTACCTAGGTCAATTGCCTTTTGAAAACTTAGAATTTAGACTCATATATCCAGAAAATACCTGTTTCTTGTCAATCTAACCTCAAAATGCTGTTCTTCTTGCTTCTAGTTTCACTTTTTGCATTCAATATGTTGCCTAATCCAGAGCAGATGCAGCAGCTGACCAAAAAAAATTCAGATGTAAACCTCATTTTAACAAAGAGATTTCCACAGTGACAATTCATAGCATTTTGGTGACGTGCATAAACATATCAAGGGCTGGCTTGCTGAAAAAAAACACATTAACCTACCTCTTTCTCTTGAAAAGAATGTCAGTTGTCATGTCTTAATAAAAGAACATGTGGGAGTGATTGGTGAGGGGTGGAGGAGAGCGAGTTCCCCTATTTTATGGGAGTCTGATGATGATTCACGTTTTACTGGGGCAGTACGATAGGAACTGTTTCACTTTCTGAACCTCCTTTCTCTTCCCTGCTTGCATGCATGAGCATTTCTGTGCCTGTGGCAATTTAATGGTAAGAATAAGGAGATGTGGTAGTAGGAAGAAATTGCGGGATTTTGCATGACTTGTGCAGCCCCCCAGCCCTGGTGAAGGCAGCAGGTGGACTGTGTCAGTATTCTCCCCTTTAGGTTCAGTTTCCCAGACAGACCCAAGCCAGTGCAGAGACACAGCAACAAGCAAAAAACAAGACTAAACCAAAAAATTAATATTCTGGTTTTTTGCACTACATTTTCACAGAGCCACCATGCAGTCCCTGTCGTAAGGGGAATCAGAGAATGGTCTGGGTTTAAAGGAAGCTTAAAGATCATCTACATCCAGCCCCAACTAGAACAGATTGCTCCATCCAGCCTGGCCTGGAGCACTCCCAGGGATGGGAAAGCCACAGCTTCTCTGGGCAATTTTTTCCACAGCCTCACCACCCTCACAGTAAATAATTTCTTCCTAATATCTCTTCTCTTTTAGTTTAAAAATGTTTCCTGTTGCCAGTAAGAGAGTAAGTATGACTTGGGGAAAGGATATATATATTTATATATATAGCTTTATTTATTTATTTATTTATATATATATATATACTATCTGGGGTTATGTAGGAAATTACATTCCTATATAGAAATAGCAATTTACAAAGACAAAACTACTGGATTTATGGCATTGCCAACAAAACACTAAACAAAACAAACAAAAAATACCATTTACCATTACTTTCATGGACCCTTTTTTGGGTACAAACATTTTTCCTGACTGTTGCCATGACTTCTAGGGTACCTATTGTGTGCACATGCCTTTTTTACTTCAAGGAGATAAAAAGTAAAGTACTTGCAAGTAAAGAATTTAAGCACCAATGAACCTGCAAATGGAAGGATTAAGAGCAGAGAAGAATCTAACAAGTAGGCATGTCATTCTTTCACAGTGTTTGCAAGAGGAAAAATGCCCTATCTAATAAATTTTGCTTTGCAGTTACTTCTTCAGTGTAAATTTTGGGAGTAGTTTAAGTCATGAAAGTTGTCCATATTCAACTTAGAGGATACATGCAAACCTGCAGGTATGAGGATGTACTGGTCTGGTTCATGCTCTCTTTTAAACCTAAGTGCAGCCTGAAGTGAGTTTAGATTTTGCAATATTTTATAGATTCTTATAGTAGATCTGACTAAATTCCTTACTTTCTAAGTTGCCCTCAAGCAAATGACCTCCTTTCAGTCAGTCCCACACTTGTCTGAGGGCCAGATTTTGCTCAGGTCAACACTTTCACCCTGACTTCCCCTGACTTAAAACAACACCTTCCCCTTACGTATTGGAAATAAAATGCTCCAAGACAAAATATACCACCCCATAATCCTCTGGTTTTCACTTGAGGATATTTTTATCATGTTGCTTTCCTGAGTATGTTTCTAAGGTTGAATTTGGAACCTGTGAAAACAAATATTTTTAGTAGAAATATTCTAATCTCAAATATAGTAGCACAAGTGAAACTGATGTAATGCAGTAATATTTTTGTGATAAAACTAGCTTGTAGATCTATGTAACTCTGGCACTTAATGATTTCTGATGTCTGGAAGGTATTAGACTGTGGTTGTAATAATCTCTATAATTGTAACAGTTCATGCTAGCTAGAGTGCACATCTATTCTTCATCTGTCCTTAAACTAATTTGTTCTACATATGAATATATCACAGTCATCAATTTAAAGTGCCATCCTTTGGCTATGCAGGTGATTAAGGAGTATACATTATGTATGAGGCAAACACACCAAACTTACACAAATGCTTTTTAGGAGTGTGCAAAATAGCTGCTTTCTGTTAGGGTTTGTAAGTTATTATTCTAATAGAAACACAAGTCACAGCTACAACTAACCAGCAATCAATTACTTCTCTCCATAAGTAACGCCTTGGATGATGAGACTTATACTGGGGCTCTGTGCTGAATTCTAAAAATATGTATTAAAAAATAAAACAAGCAAGCAAAACAAAAAACCCAAACAGAACAAAAAAAACCACACCCACCCCCCTCACCTACCCAAAATAAAGGAGAAACCAACCTTGAAAATCAAGTGATAATAAATTTTCCTACTCATTGCTGCCTATAAAGCTTTCATTGCAATTAGTGCACTGTTAGGCTCTTAAAATTCGTTTTCTGGAAGGGTGATTTTGCTCTACAATGCAGCTAAAGATGCAGGGAGCATCTATTAGAACATCTAGTACAGGTATTTCTCTGGTCATAGGCCTAATAGAGAAGCAAAGAAACTCTGAGGTAATGATTTCTCACAGGACACAAGTCCAATCTGAAGTCTCAAGGGTGTACTTGGAATAACATTCCATTCCAGTCTCCCAACTGAGGATGGTGGACAAGGCCAAGTGGTACTGGGCAGAGGGCTCACAGCGTTAATCTGTATCAGGAAGGTGGCTCAGATAGCAACATTTGATTACTACCTGATTGATATCTTATAGCTGACAGGAAATCAAATGCTTTTCTCTGTTATATTCCCAGTAGATGGAGAATCAACACGAGAGAAACATACAAGCAGTGCAGAAATCAGCCCTCTGAGGAGCCCCAGAGCACAACAGGAATGTAAAATAAACCCTTTATTTTCAGTCTTTGCTTGGGGGCCCTTGAAAATTTTACATGCAATGTTGCTGAAGCTTCCTTTGTTCTGGATCAGATTTGTGTTCGCTTGTAAAATACACTCCCTCTTTCAGACTGATTATGGAGATGAGCAACCCAAACTACCTCTGAAGATATAGTGAACCATTTCCTGCCAGTCCAAGAGGAGCATCTCTTTGGGAACAACATCTCCAGGAGTGATTAAATGCCAATCACTTCATTCCCACAGTTAGGTACAAAGAGCAAAATCCAGCCCTTGGTAAATTAAAAAGGTTGACAGCACAGAATTTGTTTTGCATCTAGAAGCTGTTAAAAGGAAGGGAGAGAAATGTAAGATAAATGCATTTACATGGGAAGGAGAGGTCATCCATGGGATGAGACAAGCACACCCCTTACTCCTAAAGGCAGGTAATGTATATTTCACTTTTTCAATGTTTTACAACCACAGTAGACAAACACTCACAGAAACACATTAATAATGCTCTATGACTAAGATTTCAAAAAAGCCAAACCAGATGTTACTACAAAAACCCGTTAAAAATTGTGTCAAGAGTCAGTTGCCAAAATATACAAACTTAGTGTTTTTCTCAGCAAAAATATACTTTACCATATATAGGATAATAAGGTAATGAGTCATACAGATTTCATACATTTTGCCTTCATATATTGGCATATATAGTGTTCATTTCTTTTTATTGCTACTTCCATAATGCCATTGGCTTTTTTTTTCTGTCTCAGGGAACAAAAGGAAAGAAAGAAACAAAACTATGTCTACTTAATGAATGATAACCTACTGATCAGACTGTTTTCACCTACTTTATCATGTCATAATCATCACTGAAAAGTTAAATCTTTGAGCCTCTTCTTCAGTGGGATGGTCATTACCTATCTAACATAAGGAGATATGGAGAACCAGCAGTCTGGGAAAACAAGCTGCAAACACAATCATTTCCCTTTCTTTTGCACAGTTGCCAGGTTCTCCCTGCAAAATAAGGAACAGCTAAGAAATTAGCATATGTGCCGCTAACAGTAAGTTATTTGAAGAGTGAAGGAGACCTTTTTCTCCCTAGAAAAGGAGTAAATTAAAAGTGGAAGATTCTCATGCTTTACTTAATGCAATTGGTTCATATAAACTTTGATGGTTAATAACAGCTACAAAAATTGCCCAAGTATTTCTCATAGATAAAAGGAGGCCGTAAATTGTTAATGACAGGCTCTGGCTGATATGGGAGATAAATTTGGGTATTTTCAGGCACCATGTCCTTTCTGAGAAGACCCTGATGTTTTTCTTAGAAGTTTGGATTAGGTTCCCTGGCTCAGGTTTCTTAGGATTCATTTTGCTTTTACAAAGGTGATGTCAGGTCTGATTTAATAGAGCATAAGAGAACATATTAAAAGTATATTCAGATTATTTTATTCAGCCTTCCCCATCCCAGACAATTTCATATTAATTTGCTAATTTGGAGACAGTGACTGCATATAAAAGGAAGGCTGCAGGCAATAATGAGGGCTGCAAATATTTGCTGTTTCAGTAGTTACTGTTTTGGTTTCTGAAATGGAGGGCAACTGTCACTATTAACAAACAGTAGAAGAAATTATATGAATAAAGAAAAAAGAGAGCTAAACAGGGCAAGGCTCTTTCTTTGAGAGGTAAATCTGTGCATAAATGCGAGTAGAGAACCCCTCCCAGTATGAAATCTAGCATCCTGCAAATGTAATGTTAGAATCAGATGCTCACTTTCCTGCTTGAGAAATATTTGTTAAAAGGTATTTGTGATACAATATTTGTGATGTTGTACATAGTACAATACTTTTTTCACTATACCAATTATCTGTGAGAGTGCCACACACATTCTGAAATACAGGAAGGCCAAACCATCTACTACTTTCTCCATCTTCCTTTTCTGCACAGTGCTATCAGACACCAAGAAGTGGTAAAAATTTACTCCAGGACTGACTATTTTTCATCAATATATAATTAAATAAGCCAATACATTCCATCAAAAGAAAAAAAATTCCAAACAAATATATTTTTAAGCTAAGGGCATAATGCAAAGCTTAGCTAAAACCTCAGGTATTTCCAAACCTTCAAATGTAATCCCAAGTCTGAGCAAAGACTCATCTGAGCAAACACTTTTAGGACTGAAAATGGCCTCTATTATTCCACTGTAGAATAGACTGATATGATTTGTTTTCAGTGTTCACGTGGGATGCATTTGGTTTGGAAAGAGGTCCCTCAAGCTGAAAGATATGTTTCCTGATGTCATGATACTGTTAATGTGCCATAAAAATGATTTAGCAGTTGGGATCAATGTGCTACATTCTAACAAGCCCATAAAATAGCCCCTACGGTATCCCATCCTTATTATAGGGTCCTATTAAGAAAATAGAAAAAAAATTGTTCATATATAAACTATTTGGATTGTCTGTATAGGAAAGACATATTTCAACAGGCGGGTGCATTTTAACTGGCTAGAAAGGAAAAATTTGATGCCACAGCCCTTCTGGTTTTAAGTTAGATGTCAGAACAGAGTTTTTCCAGTGTACATGAACCCTGGATGTGAGTATATGAGGTATGATTTTTTGGGTGCCACAATAGATTTTTAGATTTTTATCTGCAGAAAGGTTTAAAAACTAAAGAAAACAGAAGAAGTCTACATATGCAATAATAAGACGCATTTAGAAAGTAAAAAGGATAATTTCAGAACATTTGAGAGTAAAATTAGTAGTTCTAACAGGATAGATTAATAAGAAATAATTCAAAGTATCCAGTGAAGTGTTAATAAATAAGAGCATTAATGCCTTTTCTGCAAAACCTTACTCACAGGATATTTTCAAAGACTTGTTTTAATAAAGGAAATATTTAACATCTTTCTGTTTAGTAACAGTCCTTCTTTGCCTACTCATGTCAGTTATTTTCAATACTCTAGCATCATGCTTTTCAGCAGCTCACTGCTCTCCAAAGAGATAAGGGACTTATTTTAGATACCAGAGTACATTAAGGCACCAGGTACGATCTCAGGTTTCAGGAACTTGCTGCCACACCCTGGAATAAAGCAGCCCCTGGAATAAAGTTACTGGCAGGTAATCTGCAAAATAACACTCAGGTGTGAATTCAGTCACACATATGTGGGTGCTACTCCCTGGCATCCCTGGACAGGCTGCTATTTCTTTATTACAAACAGATTGGGTTTGAGATTTGGCTTAGAAGCAAATTAGCAGAGAAGGTTCAATGAAGCAATTTTGGGTGCATCTCAAGTGTATACACTTAAACAGTATAGAACACTTGGCAATTTCTCATCCCAAATACCTGGGAGATGTTTTCCAGGAACTTCATTTTCAACCTGTTAACATAAGCAACTGGAATTTCTTTAGAAACTGGAAATAGCAAGAGTATACAAAGTCTCGAAAAAGTAGTGTGAAAGGATGAAAAATAACCACGGAAATAGCTGACTTGCATAAAATTAAAGAATAGAAATTGTATGATATAAACACATGGTTAAAAAAAATCAAATTTAAAATGTTTATTGAGTTTTCATGGCAAAGTTTTTGTAGGGGGAGCTTGAAGGAGCAGGAGGAAGGAGCAGCAGAGACAATGAATGGTGAGAACTGGGAGTGAAGTTGAACTTGAAAAGAAGGGAGGTTTGGGTGAAAGGTTTTAAGATTTAGTCTATTTCTCACTATCCTACTGTGATTTGATTGGTAATATATTAAATTTTTTTTGCCCCAAGTAAAGTCTGTTTTACCTGTGATAGGTGAGTGATCTCTCTATCCACATGCCTTTCACTATATTTTCTCTCCCCTGTCCAGCTGAGAAAGGGACAGTTTTGGTGGACACTTGGTGTCCAGCCGTGGTCAATCCCCCTCAAAATGTTTAGTGTAATCACTGTTCTCATTTTTATATGTATGATATTTTCATTTCCTAAGAAAACACTTTCTAATATGGTTTCTAATAGTGCCTACGGGACATTTTCCTTTAAATTAACTATATTTTTAGTTGTGTATATGCATAGATGCAGTTCAGGCTTTCATTTGATCATTTATCTCATTGATGTGTGTGAAATTACAGGCTGACAAATGTAAAAAGATCACATTGATCATAAAACCCAGCCAAAATTCAGTGACTTCTCATGTTGTTGTTGCTGTAAAAAAATTACCCTTATTTCTAAGAAAAGCATGGCTGAAACAAATGAAATACCATTTTCCTGAGTGTTTCTTATCAAACATCTGTGACACATACATGGACAACTTTCAAAGGAATTAAATTAATGCCACTGAAATTTACATAAAAATTCTTCACATTTTTCCACTGGAAATGTGTATGATAATGCATTTTTACCTGAAGAGCAATTTTACCCCTGAAGTTGGTTTTCATCTATTATTTTTATTTTTTTTTATCTGACTGTTAATTTTCAGTCACTTTGGGAGTGCTGGTCAGTCACCACCACCCCAGCACCAACCAGACCAGCTGAAACTGAGTTTTAGGTTTCTGTGAGGTAATGAGGGCTGAGAGGTGAATATTTACTGCCTGTGAGAAGTCACCAGTCTCCCCCAGCTTTCTTTTTAAAACGAAAATCCAAACCTACTGAAAATTGAATAAAATTAAGAAACCTGGGTGCCCAGGAAGCTTCCATTAGGTTCTTCCAGTTGCTCCCCCACTAGCACAGTGCAGAACGGAAACATGGAAAACTCATTGTGGTTGCACTCTGAAGGGCTCCTGTTTCTTTGGCTCCCAGAAGATTACTTATAGAAAGAATATACCAGAGCTGTAATACAATAAGCTATAATGTGAAACAACTGTAAGCTCTTGAAGACTTTTAATACAGATGACACACTGGTTTTTTAAAGAATGAAACCATAATTTATACAAGAAGCTGTCAGATATACAGGACCTGAATGGCATTTGAGCACACAGCTTGCTTGCTTACTTGTAGGGATATCAATCAATTTATTAAGAATTAATCTGCACCCCAGTGTTCTCCTAAAACTGCCTAATGTCTTGGCAAGCTACTTGAAAGGGTTCAGTAAGAATTTATAAGGGCAGCTTGGAAACAGGATTTTTTTTTTCCTTGCTCAACAAAGGGGATACTGTTTCCCCTCTGAACATATCTCTGTTATAGTTTAACACAGTAATGGATAGGTTTGCCAAAAATCACAGTTTTTAATGGCCTTCACCGAAACAGTAGATTTGTCTTTGCCTTCATACTGTGTCCTGCATTTATGCTGTTAGAATGGCTCTTAATCTGCCTGGAAGTATCAAATGCTTTTGGCCTTGAGAACACAAACTTGTGCACACACTAAAAAGTACAGTTTGTAGAGTAACCACATTTTCCATGCATGCAGAAGAGTAAGCAGGACTGAAACTAAAGGATCTAATTTCGAGTACTTTCCAGCTCTTGACATAAAAATGGCAAGAAGGCCTGGGCAAATTTAAAATGCGGTATTCATATTGCCTACATAAAATGTGCTAAAATGGCTTGAATGATATCACTTGAGCAACAAATCCAAGCTACAGATATTTCTGAACTCTGAGAACACCGCATGCTTGGCACTGACCAGGCATGTAGGATGTGTGTGGCTGCACACTTAAAATCATCTTATGGATATCAAGCCATTAGTAAACAATGCATGGTTTCGCCTACAAATAGCAGAAAGTGATATCACACACATTATGCAAAGTTACTGCATCTTTCTGGTTCCCGGCTTTCAAACATTTTGCTTTGACAAAAGCAGTCAATGAAACATCAAAGGGGTGTGTGGAAAACATGAACCCTTACTCATTTGGCCTTAAGTTCAAGGAAAAATTAAACAGATAATGGTTATCAGTGGTCTGTCAGCTCTGAGGACAGTTTTTTTCTTCCCAGAGATAATGTCTGTGTGTGCACACAGACACACATCTCCATTTTAGAGTATTACAGGAATAGACTTAATAGAAACAGCTTATTTTGGACTCCACTCATGAGAAAGCTGTTTGGTATGGAACATTAATTTTTTTCCTCCATTTTGTGAAAATCTCAGAGCTTGGTCATTTGATCAACTAGTTTCATTGTTTTTCACTCCAGTGGCAATGTCCTCTAACACATCAAATGGAAATGGTGGACTTGCATTTCTAGATAAACCTTCCATTCATAAAAAATCCTTTTTCCCTCTTGGAATTCATCACCCAGGTGGGTAGTCCACTGCCTCCAGAAGGATTGTTTCAAGGCTAGGGACTTACCCTTTGCAGCAGGATTTTCAGGGCCATGACAAAATTTCTGAAAAGGAAGATTATTTATATCCACATTTATCTTTAGAAAATGGAACATATATTACCTTATCCATTTAAATCCTACAGCTGCCATGTTACTTAAATAATTACAGCATTCAACATGCTTTAATGCTAAACAAAGAAAATGCACTTTAAAATCACTGATATTGGTAGGAGAAAACAAACTGACTGCTTAGTTGCATGATGCTAGACAGATAAATTGACGTACTACAAAACAAATCTGCCACTGTTTCAGATTAATGAAATATAAGGCCACAATAATTGTTAAATCCTACCTATAACAGTTTGATTCTAATATCAATAAAATCAGAATTGCTTTCTTTTTTGACAATGTGCTTCAACCAACATATTTTTTGTGAAACAATTCTTATGGCTTCTTCTAAATTCAAGAGCAAGGAAAGGTTTGTAAAGATGAAGCTGTGCCCTTGAAGAGAAGTGCACATTCTCTATTCCCTTATTCTTCAACCTTATTAATTCAGAACTTTGCATGAACAAAGTGGCAGTAATTAGCCTTGACGTGGACCAGTGCCAGGCTTTTCTATCAAGTTTCTTTCCTGTTTATGTTTGAATCACTCTGGGGCTGCCTCTGTATGCCCTTTGGTCTCAACAAATGTGGTTTTTCCCTTTACTCCCATGGTACAAAGAATATAATCTTAGTTGACTGTAGTCTGCTGAACATCACATTGTTTCCTTGACTCAGTTAAAGATTCACAAGCTGGAGTGAAGAAAAATGATTTTGCTGCAACAGTAAGAGGATATGCTCTCCAGAGAACAGTTGCTTTGCCTGAAAGTCTTTTGCTCTGCATTGCTCTAAAATTTTGTCTAAAAAATTCAGTAGAATTTTGTCTATAAGAACCAGTATAGATAGAAATTGGATGATGAGGCTTCAAGTTAGTGGTTCTCCCTCTGCAAATGTGGCAAATAAGAGATATCTAATCCTTGGTGAGAACCACAACCCCCCTGGTGTGCCGTCTTATTTCCATCTCCTACCATATGCTTATGACCAGACATCGGCTGATCTCATGAGAGCTTTACCTGTTTTACTATAATCAAAACCTGCTATGATTACACATCTAATTAAAAAAGCAAGCTGGGCACAGGACATTTGATTCAGGAAGAATATAGAGTTAATTTAGTGAAGAAATTAACTTTGGATCTGCAACAACTCAATACCCATTTAAGTTGTTATTTGCTTTCACCAGATGATCAAAAATTATGATCAAAAAATTAAAAAAAAAAAAAAAGGAAATGAAACAATAAGCACTATTTTAAATCACAAAAACTGCAGGTGAAATGATTTTCATAAGCAGCTATCATAATTTACTTCAAGGTAAGTGCCATATACAAAGGTTACAAGACATCCTTCCCTAGAAAAGGAACTCATCCATAGGGATTATGATGGCAATAACTGGAAACACTCCAGGAAACAGGAAGACTCACTTTTTAGCTTACTTCTAAATAAAACCTCAAAAAAATTTTGAAATTAAATCTCTCCCTTCTTTATTTTAGCACTGAACATTTTGATCCTTTAAAATTATTTGCTTTTCCAAGAACCTGGACCTACCAGGTTATCAGAATTTGCATGTAATGTATAAAAAATTACTTGTCTGAATATCAGCTTTTTCACAAGACAGAATTTGTTGAGACTTAAGATTTTAAAATTGTTTCTGAACTGTATAATGATGGTTAGTTATCCTGAAATGTTTTTAGTGTCACCAAACCCCCCAAATGTCCTTGAAATGTCACTGAGAACTATTAATTCTTGTTTTTTGGGATTTGGCTTGCCCACATCATGACATCTAACTTTGAAAGCACTTCCCCAAAATATTTCTAAAATTGGATTCTGGCCTAAAAATTAAACCAAAAAATGAAGCCATGGAGAGAGGAATAATTTTTGTTACACTGTTTCAATAACTCTATAATCATGGGGTTGTAAATAAGCTTAAATCTCAACAAAGGCTTGAAACATGACATCAATATGAGCATATATTTACACTGAAGCGATGTTTTAGTGCAACCACAAGCTCGTGGTGTAGCAGTGGTCTCATCTTTATTTTATTCCTAATGTAGTTGTCTGAAATTTAGTTGTGGGACACAGAAAGGGCAGAAGTTGAGACATCCTGCAACTCATCTGGTTAGTTATGTTCCTAAACACGTTTTGATTGGATGACCTAACTGAGGATTGAACTAAAGTCCCCTGGCTTCTGTCTTGGTACAGTCATAGGTGACTTAATGGGTCAACAACATGGTCTGAACTGTCTATTCCCTGAGCAGACATAATTTTTCTCTGTCTAATTCCTCCAGCCTCCAGCTATTTACATAGGATCCTATAGATTTTTTTGTGTATGAAGTCCAAAACTATCCCTCAGCTATCATTCTGCTTGTAAGGTTCACTGCTCTCAAATCTATTCAATATGAAGGCTATTCTGGAGAACATTATGTGTGGAGTTTTCTATACATACAAATGCATTCAATGCACAGACAATTCCAGAGTCAGGAAAAGAAAATTTGAGTATTTTCCTGACCATACAGGAAACAATTTTCCACTTCAGATAACTGGTAATGGCTAACTGAATTCTAAGCATGAATTTCAAATCACAGATTATGAAGGTTAAAATATTTATAATAAAAAACATAATAAGAAATTATCTTTCCAAGCTGAAACATCCAGAGGCTAGATCTTCTTATTACCAGGATACAATTGTCAGATTTTGTAAGAACAGATTCAAGACAGAAGGAGTCTGATGATTACACATTAGTTATTATTATTGTTCTCTATTATTATTTTAAATATTGTAGTGTATTGTGGTTATAATGGAAGATAATGTGCCTTGGGAATGGAGCATCCCTGAGACTCATTAGAAATTAAATATATAAAATGAAAGTGTGAGAGATAAAATTACTTTTCTGCCTGCCAGTATAAATGGAATGGTGTATGACAGGGATGGAATAATGGGATGCTCTCAGCTCAGTCCATGCAAGAACATCTCCACTACCTGCCATGGAGAATAAAATTTACCTTATACATAAGCACATACACCAAGAAAGCAAATGCTGAACTGGAGAAGGAGAGATGGCTAAAATTCAAATTTTGACTTGGAAAAGATGGCGAATGTTTGGACTAGTTTTTTACCTTTGGGATCTTGGCATAAATCCAACCAGAGGTTCTAATTAAAATGAGTTTGATGGTCTCAGCCTAGTTCCTAATTGATGGCAGTTCACACTACAAAACACATAAGAATTCATTAAAGCGCTCATCTGGCAATTTCTGCTCAGAGGGAGCAAGAGAAGGTAACTAAAATGGATTCCAGCAACTATCCTGCATTTTAGGTAGCATGGTCCTTTCTGGGCAGTCGAAAAAGGTTCATCGATAGAGCAAAAGGGATCAAAAAATCAAAGCATTCCTCTAGAATTAACTCAGATGTAGAATTTTATATGTACTTCCTAGTCATTTATTTTAAGACTCAAAGCATGGATATAGAAATTATGACATGTTCCAAGAAGAAATCTGCACAGTGTTTCTTGGCATTAAATTGTATGTCTTGTTGTCAAAATACAAGTTACTTCAAAGAGAGTTTTCTACTTATACTTTGCTAAAAAATTTTAGCCAAACTCACAAGAAATGTAACTTTATTTTTTCATCCAAAAAGGTAATTTGGTGTTTTGTGTTGAGGTGGTCACTAGTTCTGTACAGATAATAAATAGCAAAATATTCACGTTGTACTAAATATGCTGATGAGAAAAGTATTTGCAAGTTCTACGGCCAGCCAGTAGAGAGACTTTAATGTATAGTGACCCACACCATTCATCACTTGGTGAAAATCAAACCAATCTTTATGTTTGAGGTTGTTTTCCTGACCTAATCAGCTCTTTTTCTAAGCCTCTTGAAGCTATGGGGTGTTTGTTCAAGGTAGCTTGCACCGTCTTTAAAGAATTTTGTCACTGCTAATGACTTATATACTCACTACTAAATATTTTGGATAGATCAAAAGGGAACTTCTACCTATACATGGAACATTTTGCCCTATCTTCAGCAGACCCACAGTGTGCATTTGCTTTTCTTTTGAGGGAGTCTTATCTAATCATCCTGGGGGAGAAATGTGGATGGCGTCATTGGCCTCAATGGCCTCCAAATAACAGACTAAAATTCCAAGGTGTAAATTTAGTTTCCAGATTATACCCAGGTCTCTACTGCTGTGCCCCAGCTTTTTTTTGTCTTACAGAGCTAATGAGCCTTGTCTATAAAGGAATAAATCTTCCAGAAAAGGGCACCAGAGAAACACCCCAGCAAATACACCGTAATAATCTGAATGTGAGCAGTGCTGACAAACAGAGACAAAATACAGAGTATGAAGATGAGGAATCTTGAGCACAACACAAAGTCTGCTGCTACCAATGCACAATAACAACAAATTACGGCCAATAATTTTGTTTGGACTAATTACAAACCTGTAACATACCTCTACTATTTTATCTTAACGTGATGGCGAAAAGACTTCATGTCATGTTTCTGAAAACATAGAAGGCCCTGGGATGGCTTTTCTGAAGTATAAACATCCCTCACTCCTCTTGATTTCTAATCAACTGCCAGAACTCATGTGCTGATTTACCAAAAAAAAAAAAAAAAAAAAAATCCAGGATATTCATTGAGACACTTAATTTGCTCAAAAGAAAAGAAGCCATTACTTTGTGCCAGGTGCACTTTTTCTCCTTGGTGAGCGGTGCTACCTGCAGGATATAATTTTTCCAGGAACAGCACTCACTTCCTAGTTGTTTCCTGGACACAGTTCAAGCTGTTGACAGGGTTTCCATGTAGTCATTCATCTTGGCAAAAGGAAAAGTGAAGGGAAACATTCCTGATGCTAAAATTATTTTTCTTTTGTAGTCAAATTAATTCTATGATGTCAGAGCTTTAAAAATAGTTTTTCCAAGACTCCCTCTAGCATTAAAAAGAATGGATGTGCAACCATCAACAAAACAGGTTTTTGCAGGAAAACATTGCTTTTTGGGTTTTCAACCTCCTGCCCCTCATTTTCAATTGATACGACATTTCTGCTATTGGATGTGACATTCTTCTCAGAGCTGTGTTATTCTTTACTTAGACAACACATTCTTTGTGTTGTTTTAAAAACAGTATTCTAACATGTAAAGTTTAAACGGAAAATAAATCGGGAAGGTGCGGGAAGGGAAGGTGCAGGAAGGTGCGGGAAGGTTGCAGGAAGGGAAGGTTTCGGGAAGGTGTGGGAAGGTGCAGGAAGGGA